>CANYLF012592989.1:0-12431 GCA_948193215.1 Bocquillonia castaneifolia
AATTTTTTATATCATTAATTAATTAATTCAAATATGTTTACTTGAGATTAATAATTTCAATGCAATAATAAGCGTATTTTAGACTTTATATATTCATACCTTAAAAAGTGTCTATAGTATTGAAACACTGCAAAAAAAAAAAAGTCAAAATGTAGATTATGGGACAAATGGAGTATAGAAATAATGATATGTAATTTGAATAAATAATTTTCTTTTATAGCGACATAGATTAGAAACAATGTTTTGTATTTGTATAATAAGTTTCTATAATTTTTATTAGAAAACATTGCTAATAGAAAAAGTATTCATGAATTTGCATTTGGGTTTGATATTTGAAAACAGTTATCAGCTTAAAATAAAATGGCAAGACTAAAAGAAGATGATTAGGTATGTTATATCTATTTGTAATACAAAATTGACTTTGTCATTAGTGACACAATTCACATAATTTAATGTTATCAAAGTCACTAAGGGCCGTTTGATATCCTTAAAAACGAAGGGGGAATCGGAATGGGAATGGATGATTTCTATTCTTGATGTTTGGTTGAGATAAATTGATGGGGGAATGGAAATGGGATAACCCCCTCAATGGGAATCATCTATTCCTCTCTACCCCTAAGAAATGGATTTTTCATTTCCATGGTAATCAAGTTAAACCATTATTAATTGCTTAAATTAATGAAAATTTACATATAATATTTATATTTCACAAATGAAACATATAAAATAATAAAAATTAAAACATTTTAATATTATAAATAATTAAAAATATTATTATAAAATTCTCATTCTCTTTCCTACTCTTTAGTTAACCAAACAACTTATCAAAGTTTTCATTCCCTTTCCCATTCCTCTCCATTCCCATTCCGATTCCAATTCCGATTCCCGAGTTCAAACCAAACGGATCCTAAGTTTTTTTTAGGAAACATGTTTATTTATAGGGAAACAAAAAAAAAAGGAAACAGTTTAAAAGAGTACATCTCTGACAGTAAATACGCTAAACTAAGGCACTAATTTACCCTTATTTAATATCAAAATCAAGTGTTTGAAGTGTCATATTTTTACTGTTATTTTATTTTATTCCCCTTTAAGATTCACATCATCTCAATTTTATTAAAAAGAAAGAAAGAAAGAAAGAAGAATGGCGAAAAGGGTGGCTCTGTGTTTTATAATTTGCATAATGATCTTAGCAATGGCGCCTAAATTGTCGATGATTGTGTACACACAAATTTCTTAGTATGAAAAATCAAACTAGAAAAATTGGAACAAATTGAATTTATTGATTTGAAGTGGATTACAATCTCTAGTAAAAAATTCTTTTACAAAGAACTTTTAATCCTCTGATTCAAATTTCGTTGAAGAAACTTGATTCAATGGCTGATATAGCTTGATCTTAAATTAAAACTTGATTTTGATGTGGAACATGATTCAAGAGCTTGAGAAACTTGATCTTGAATCAAAACTTGATTTTGATGTAGAACACCAATGATGAACTTGAAGAACCACGATGTTGAACTTGAAGAGCTTCAGAGCTTTTACTTGCAGCTTGATGTGAAGACTTTGCATATGTTTTATGAATGAGGGAGACACCTCTATTAAGTAATTTTATAACTCATAAGACTTATCACCTTCTAGGTTGTACAATTTAATTTAACAACCTTGATGCAATTTGATTGGTTAAACTACATCATCATTTATTTTAATTGGTTCAATTAAACTAATGATTTAATTTGATTGGTTTAACTGCATCATATTTAAATAAATAATATTTAAGATAAATACTATTCATTTATCATCATCCTAATAGCTTAATTTGATTGGCTATTAAAATAATTAAATTTTAAATTATAAACCAAAATATTTGATTGGCTCAAAACTCATTTGATTTATCTAGACTAGAATATTTAATTCTAGATTAAAATATTTATTAGTCTAAAATTTAATTTTAAAATTTGTATATCTACAAATGCCTTCTCAAGACTTGTTCACATAATTTAAAGAAGTGGATTTGTCTCAAAAAAAAATTTTATGTCTTAAAACAATGCAAAAATTTTAATGCAAAAGTTTAATGACAATTAATTTGAAATTTTTAAATTCAAATTATATTTATTTTTTTATAATCAGAAAAAAAATTAATTAGGATTAAAAAATTTAGAAATCCTAATACAACTTTAATTTCTTGAAGAAAATAAGTCCAAATTCAATTAGGAGTAGGAATCTAATATATTACTTGACTAGAAAGAAAATACATTTAATTTATCCAAGTGAGATTAGGACTTCTAATCTTATTATGACTTGAATTTGTAGGAATTAACCCCTATATAAAGAGATACTCCCTCACATCAATTCATCATTTTCTTGAGTTGTAGGCAAACTTTTGATTTCTTCCCGCTGTGAGGACTAGGCGAACATCAGGTCGGCAACTTCAACCACAGCCAGTCGGTGAGCTTTTTCTTTGTTTCGAAGTCCTTTTTTTTTTGCATGCAATCTCTTCTTTTTGTTGTTCAATAATTAGGCTCCTGCGTCATATCATATGGCCATCTTTTTATAGTCCAACCAAGGTTTCCTTTTTATATTATCTTGTTTGCCTTAATGGCTTAAACCAGCTGGGAGAGAAGTATTTTTCTACCTCATGTCCATAAATAATACTGGAGACATGCATCGGAACACTTTTTTTTGTTGGCTTTGCATTTATTTTCTTTTTTTCTTTGACTTCATTTTTTTCCTTAATTTTTGCTATTTTTTTTTCTTGTCCGCAATTTTTTTTGGTTCTGCATGCATAGGAATCATGGCCAGAAATTTTTAGCTAGTGCCAGTCCATTTTTTTTTTTGAAAAGTTGCTTTTTTTTATTATGTAAAAAAAAATCCAAACTTCACTTTTTACATAATAAGAGTTACCTGCACATATGTTTTAACACATGTGATGGCAAAACCTCTCAACCCTTACCCTAATCCTAACCCCAAACACCACACCCATCACCCATCCCGACCTTCAACACAACCACACCAACTTCTACTCCGAACAAGTTCCAGATCCCTCCGTCATCTATTTTGAAGGATTCCCTAATGGGCGGACCATCAATGATCTTCATAAGGTCTTCATTCAAAATAGTGTGCATGGTATCATAACCATTACAAGCAAGAGGAACATAAGAAACTTGCCTTTTGGATTCATCAGGACACATCAGGATCACAACCCTATTTCCATCATCACCAGGATCAACCGAATTAATATTGGTTCCTTCAAGCTGTGGGCTTTCCAAGCACGATATCCTCACAAGCCTTCCACTCAACCTTCTAGGCCTTATTCAGTGAAAGTAGTTGCCACAAAGCCTGCGATGAAGCCAGCATTAAGGGATGGCCGTTCATATGTCGATGTGACTTCATCAAAATCTGACCAATATTCAATTGTGTCTCCTGAAGTTTCATTCAAATACACTGGGATTATTCAATCGCTTACCTGGTTGGGAAACGCATGTTGTGTTACACTACGTGATATCAAAAATATGTTATCTTTGCCTAAAATTCTCCATGATCAAGGCTTTGCATTCAAATCTGTTTCCACTTTGGGAGAAGACCATGTAGTAATTCACTTTCACAGTAGTGATGCGACAGAAGGTTTTCTTGGAGGGGATAGTTTCTACTTGAATCAATTTATCAAGGATACTGTTCCAATGTCAGATTGTATAGCACCTACAGAAAGGCTTGCTTGGGTAGATATTTTCGGGATTCCACCACGATTTTTATCTGAGGATATTTGTCGATTTGTTGCATCTATTTGGCACAATTATTGCTTTTAATGATGATTTCACTAATTTGAGAAGGTTGGACACCGTTTCCTATCTTCTTTCGATCACAGGGAGTCCTCTCAATGGACGTTTCAATGTATCAGTGGCAGACAGTACTTTTCAGATTCATGTTTATGAATCCAAGGCTCCTATCTTTTTTGACTCTCATGAGGATCAAGAACCGATTAGTGACTCAGAAACTAATAATGAGGACACTGATGTGGGTTGTAATCACGATATACAGGTTCATCAGGTTGTAGTTGATTTGGATAACATTGTTGTGAATAGTCAGGAATCTGAGAAGCTCCCTGCACCTGTTACAGCGGCTTCGGAGAACACTGCATCAGTCATCCCGATCCCAGAACCTGTCACTGAAATCTCTCATGATGTAATAGTCCCTCAATCTGTAACCAGCAGGCCTAAAAAATCAAGGACAGTCCTTCCGAAGAGTCCTCTTGGTTCTGTGCATAACAGTACCTTCATTGAGTCTACGATTGAAATTGGCAACATGAACTTGTTAAGTTACAGAATATTATCTGACCATGAACATCTCACTTGTACAACTGATATTGAAGAAACCTGGATGCTTGGGAATCAACTTGGCCTGTTTCATGACAATGACAAAACCGTGATCACTAAACAGCTTGAGGTGAACATGATAGCTACTTAGTGTGGTTATCTTCCAGGTCCTACATTTTTCTTTATGAATTTTATTTACTGGAACATTCAAGGAGATTTGTTAAACAAATCTAAACAGGCTTCGGTTTGCTCTATGACTTCAATTCATGATCTTGGTTTTTTGGCTATTGTTGAAACCATAAAGATGAATACTTCTTTTAAGGATATGCGAAGTTACTAGTCACACCAAGATTTTGCTTCTACCTTTGAGGAGAACACCATGCCTCCATTGCAACAAGCCAATCACCACACAACCACCGTCGCGCTGCCGCTAGAAGATCAGGCCACAGTTACTGTCGAGTAGGAGGAGCAGGCCACAGGTACCATCGCGAATGAGGAGCAGGCTGGTAGTGTAGATGCACTTCCCCACATGCAAAGCACCAACATAGTTGTCCCCCCTCCCATGTAGACTGGCAACGCACAAAGGCATGTGCAACAGCAACAAACAATAAAAAATGAGGAGCACATGACCACTATAATGGAGGCACCTACCCATTCTCCATCTACCACGACGTGTAATAATAATAATAATAATAATAATAATAATAATAATAATAATAATAATAATAATAATGCATCCACTAAGCCACCTTATAATAATAATAATAATAACTCTAATAATAATATTAATAATAGATTACACAATGTAGAACTTAACCATAATACCTCCACTAAGACATTTAATAATAATAATAACATTAATAATATTTACACCATGTAGCTCTTACCCTTTTTGCCTCCACTAAGATATTTAATAATAATAAGAGCAATAAAGCAAGCAGCCTGCTCCATGAAAATAATGTGGGATCGACTAAAGCAGCACTTACTGACATGGAAGACATTGGGAATATGAATATCTGTAGTTGTTTATTATTGAAATTGCATGGTCCTTCTCCACTAGCTATTGAAGTGGATGAGACATGGAAGGTGGGTGAGATGCTGACAGTTTTTCAAAATAATGCCAAAGCTGACATATGCAGCCATCTAGGAGGAAACATCGCTGCCCAGTTATATTATTCTGTTTTATGAATTTTCTATTCTGGAATTCTCGAGGGGGCTTCCTCAACAAATCTAAACAGAATTTTGTTAGGCAGCAAATTTCTCTTCATTGCATGGATTTTTTTACTTTCATGGAAACAAAAAAAACTGTCATTAACTATATTGATGTTAGGGGCTATTGGAGTCACTTGGATTTTCATTATCTATTTGTTCCTTCTGTGGGCTCTAGAGGTGGAATTGTATTCTCTTGAAACTCGGTCAAACTTAAATGTTCTTTGGTGTCTAGTTCAACTAGATAGATTCTTTGCAATGTCATTTCTTCTACGGTTAATATTCATATTCTAGTGGTGTATGCTCCTAATGACAGCGTAGAGAGGTCTATTTTTTGGAAGGAGTTATCAAATTTTCTCTCAGCTTATCAGAATCTTATTGTTCGTGGTGATTTTAATGAAGTTTTTAAGCCTGAGGAGCGATCAAATGGGAGTCTAGCTCAATCAACTTTGGATTTTCAAAACTTTGTCAACTCCAACGAACTGCATGATCTACCGTTATATGGTAGACAATACACTTGGCACAACATTCTTGCTTTCTCAATAATTGATAGAGTCCTGGTTTCCAATGAGATCTCTTCTTTGTGGCCTTTTCAATCAATGTCTTCTATTGATACAACTCTGTCAGACCACATGCCTCTGGTTTACAAATCGACAATCAATTTTAATTGGGGGAAGAGGCCGTTCAAATCTTTGAATTCTTGGTGGGAGGATGATAGGTTTGCTTCTTATGTTTCTTACTCTTGGCAAAATATATGTTGTAACAATGATAACTTTCCTCTAGAAAGAAAGCTTAATCTTTTCAGAAAGGATATTGCTAGTTGGAACAAGGATGTTTTTGGGGACGTTGAAGTTGAGATTAAGAAGCTTGAGGAGGCAATCCTAGCTAAAACCAGTGATGATGTGGTTCGACCTCTTGAGGAATCTGCTAAAATTGAAATTGCTAGTCTTAAGCATCAGCTATAGTTGAAGAGAAAGCACAGGGAAGCAATATGGCACCAAAAGTCTAGGCTTAAATGTACTTTACTGGGAGATGAGAACATGGCTTTTTTCCATCGGGTAGCCTCTTCCCATTTAAGAATCAACCGTATCTCTAAAATTGAGTGTGAATCAGGTAATTTCTCTGACCCGTTGGAAATCAAAGATGCTATTTGGGAGTATTTCTCATCTTTTTTTGCAGCAAGGTCTGAAGTCCCTTCTCATCTAGAGGGGCTGAATTTTTCCCAGATCTCAGAGGATGACAATGCCGTTATTATTGCCCGTTTTTCTAAAGATGAAATTTTCTCTCGTATTAAATCCTGTGGTGTCAATAAAGCTCCTGGTCCAGACGGTTTTAATTTCTTCTTCTACAGGAGAGCTTGGAATTTTATGAAAGATGAGATTGTTGGGTTTTTGAATAAGTTTCATGTCAATGGGAATCCGCCTCCTATTTTTAAATCTTCTTATACTATTTTGGTTCCCAAAATTCCAGGATCCACTTCCTTGAAGAATTATCGACCCGTTTCTCTCATTAACGGCATTTATATAATCCTTTCAAAGATTCTTTCTTTCAGGCTCAGGAAGATTCTGCCCAGAGTCATCTCCACTTCCCAATTTACTTTTATTAAGGGGAGAAGCATTCATGAGTGCTCCTTCATAGCTTCAGAGTTGGTCCACCATGCCCATATTAGTAAGAAGCCTACTTTTCTACTCAAATTGGACTTCCACAAAGCTTTTGATAGTGTGCACTGGTCTTTTCTTATCTCGGTTATGAAGGAGATGGGTTTCTCTCAAAGATGGATTCTCTGGATGTCCAATTGCTGGAAGGACTCTGCCACTTCCATTATGGTGAATGGTGCTCCTACCAATCCTATTCAGCTTTATAAAGGGGCTAAGCAAGGAGACCCTATTTCCCCTTTTCTGTTTGTTATGGCAGCTGAGTGCTTGAAGCGATTGTTGGATAAGGCATTGGAGGTGGGTTTGATAGATGGGATTTATTTAGACAACAACTCTACCCCTATATCCATTTTACAGTTTGCTGATGACACTTTGTGTTTCTTACCAGCTCAGGTGAACATGGTAACTAATTATGTACATATTTTACGATGTTTTGAGCTCATTTCAGGCCTCAAAATCAACTTCGACAAGAGTTCTCTGATTGGTATTGGAGTGGACCAATCCACTACAGATCTATATGCATTGATCCTCAAGTGTAAGATCTCCTCATTGCCTATTCCTTATTTAGGGGTCCCTTTGAGTTATAAGAACTTAGCTATTAAGGATTGGGATCCATTGATGAGTAAGTTTCAATCGAAGATGGCTATATGGAAAGGGTCCTCTTTGTCTTATGCAGGAAGACTTGTGCTTGTCAAATCTGTTTTAAATAGCATTCCTATGTATCTTATGTCATTATTCAAAATGCCTACTACTGTTAGAAATAAGATAGAAGGATATATGAGAAACTTTTTATGGAAGGGTGATCCATCTAGGAGGTCTCTTTACAAAGTTACTTGGAATACTTTGTGTTATCCGAAAAAATCGGGTGGTCTTGGGTTATGTCCTCTTACTTTGAGAAATGCTGGACTGCTATTTAAATGGATTTGGAATTTTTGGAGAGAGGATGATTCCTCCTTATAGTTATCAGTTGTGAGAAATATTGCAGGTGTGAACTCTCCGCACTCTCTGGTAAATGTTAATTCAAATCATCTCTCACCTGTCCTTCGTGGGATTAAACAACTATGTATGGATAAGCTAGAACTTTGGTCCCTTTTCCTTTCATCATTGCAGTTTCAAGTGGGTAATGGAAACAGGATTCAATTCTGGTTAGACACTTGGTGTGAAGATGCATCTCTATCCTCTTGGTTCCAACAGCTTTATCTCCTTGCAACAGATAAACAAGCTTCGATTTCATCATTTCTATCTTCTGTTCTGATGTCTTCAGGTCGGCCTACTTGGGTGCGATGACTCAGACCTCTTAGATAAGAGGACCGGTCTGCTATTATGTCTTTGATAGTGGGACTAGTTCTCAATGAGAACGAAGACAGAATCCTATGAAGGTTGAAAGCTACAAAGAACTACTCAGTCCATTCCTTCACTTCTGCTTTTTTGGAGAGCAATACGATTTCTGTTTCAACAGCGTTCAATCTTTATTGGAATGCTTATGCTATTCCAAAAATTAAGTTCTTTGTGTGGTCTTCATTGCATAACAGCTTGCCAACCAAACATTTTCTGGGTTCAAGACATGTTATTTCTCCGGATAATATGACTTGAGTTTTTTGCTCAAATATATAAACACAAGATCATATTTTAATTCACTGTGATTTTGCTAGAAGCATCTGGTTGAGCATGTTTCGCTGGTCAGGTATCGCTTTTATATTGACTTCATCTACATCGGATTTCTTCTTTCAATGGTGTTCTTCTTTTAGAAGTGCTCATCAGTACGCTTTCATCACTTCTCTTTGAATGATTTTAGCATGGGAGATTTGGAAACAACGTAATAGTAAGTTATTTAGAGAAACCTTGGATTCAGGAGATATTCTGTATAGGTCTCTTTATTTTTCAGCTTATATGGTTAAGTGTAAAGTCCCTCATTTGCACTTAACTAGTGTGGACATTGTAAGTAATCCTAGTTCTTTTTTCTCTTTGTAATTTCTGACCTTTTGGTCCTTTAATAAATTCCCCCTTCATAAAAAAAAAGAGTTACCTGCACATATAACTCATATTTCATGGAAAGAAACTCCAACATGCTCTATAAATAATGCATGTATATTTAATTATTTATGTGGCAAGGATGTAATTTATAGTCGTAACTTTTCAGATCTTTGCTTGCTTTTTTTCTCTGAAATCCACATGCCCTTTTCTCTTTTTGAATTCCGCTTTTTTTTTTGCATAATTTTTATTTGAGTAGTCTCCATCTTGTACAATTTAACTACCTAAATAATCAAATCAACGGTACTCTTTGATTATTATTTAGTTAAATTGCCCTTTTTTTTTGAATTCCGCTTTTTGTTTTTATTTTTTACAGAATTTTATTTAAGTAGTCTCCATCTTGTACAATTTAACTACCTAAATAATCAAATCGACGGTACTCTTTGATTAATATTTAGTTAAATTGCCCCTTGAAGAAGAAGACTATCTTTCACAATTTAATCTACTAGTAATCAAATTGACTTTGATTATTACTTAGTTAAATTGCCTCTTCAAAGTCGATCTCCTTATTTCAACATCTGTCACAATTTAATCTACTAATAATCAAATTGGCTTTGATTATTACTTAGTTAAATTGCCTCTGCAGTGAAGACATCTCTCACAATTTAATCTACTAATAATCAAATTGATTTTGATTAT
The DNA here is from genome assembly GCA_948193215.1 of Bocquillonia castaneifolia. NCBI lineage: Eukaryota > Viridiplantae > Streptophyta > Magnoliopsida > Malpighiales > Euphorbiaceae > Bocquillonia > Bocquillonia castaneifolia. The sequence continues at coordinate 9,842 of CANYLF012592989.1, forward strand.
TATTTAGTTAACTTGCCTCTGTAGCGACTTTCTCTACTAGTCAACAAAAATGATCCACATTGAAGATTTCATCAATGATCGTCGGCAGTCATGTATCAAGATTTTAGAAAATAGAAGGCATAATTCATGTTTGAGCACTACTTTACTCGTTCATATGCCTGTTATTGGATATTTTGCTCCATCCAAACCTTCTTTGACTGATCTTCCTTCCTTTTCAAGTTGGTCACATAAGGATAGACGCAGGTTCTATAATCAAACAAAAACACATGTCATAGAGGATGAACCATGTCTCTAACTGTTGTCTTCATTCCATTCCTTAGAGGGTTCTTCCAATGATATGCCTCTACTTAAGCAATGCATTTATGACCGAGAGGTTTCATGGCTATCTTCATTCACTTTTACAGGCGAGGTTACTTATCTTGAACTTTACTGGGAATGGCTTGAGGATATCATTTCTTCATATCAATTTTTACTTACAAAGGCTCAGATTTATGATGCGGTGACCACTTCTTTGTTTATTTATGATAAGTGTTCGAATGTCATCCTGCATTTTTGTGAGCATTGGAGTCCATCGACAAACACTTTTTTTACTTCATTTGGAGAATAATCAATTTCTCTTTGGGATTTACAAGAACTTGGAGGACTTCCTATTACAGGATTATTTTATGATGAAGTTGTTCCTTCTGCTAAAGAGCTTACTAGTCATGACAATCATGGGAAACATCTTCCACGCAGTTTTCAATTCCTATTTCATGCGTACCACATACTCTCTCACTCATCAAACAATCGTCAAGAAGTCATTATTGAAGAATGGATCAAATTTTGGTTTACGGGCCTTTCTAGGTATAAAAAACCTCCTTGTAAAGATTTAAATTGTAAGAGAACTTCTGCCCTAAAGAAAACCTTTTGTCCTTCAGGAATGCTTGGAGCTCCTTTGCCCCATGATAGAAATTGGCAAAAACCATTTATTTCTTTAGGAGTTACTAACCATGCTCTTCAAGATGAGATTTACTTGGCTGCCTTTCTCTCTTGCTGGTTATGTAAATTTGTCCTTCCCATTGGAACTCCTAATCTTATCCGTCCTTCCACTTTCAAAATAGCAAGTATGATGAGTGTGGGTGAAGGCTTCTGTTTAGCTATTCCAGTATTATCAAAAATTTACAATGGTCTTCATGAGATTTCCACTGCTACTGATTTGAAGAAATGCAATGCATGCTTTCCTGCTCATTATGTATATAGTTGGATTGCAGCAAAATATGATATACATTTTACTGAAAATGAAAATGTGGAAGCCTTGCTGGGATGGCTAATTATGGTGGAGTTAGAATGGCTCGATATTATAACCCAATTGAAGTTGAGTATTTATTTAATAATCGTGACCATGTCCCCAAACATCGAATTTTTCAAGAAAAGAGAGAACATTAATAGACAATGACTCTCTTAACACTTCAAATCCTTGGAGAGAGTATTTCATCAGTCTTCGTTATGGCTTTTTAACCTTTCAATGTAAAGATTCATGTTATGCATAGCCGTATAGTCCTCATAGATTCAGTAGACAATTTGACTTTTGTCAAGAAGTTCCTGGAAACCTTCAAGTATATATCAATAACGTAACACTAAAAGAAGTGATTCGTCATTGGGGCTTTCCTTTAAAAGTTGATAGCAATGAAACGGTGACTGTTCTAGGTACTTTATGCAAAGAACCATTTGATGCAACCAAAAAATATGTTGATTGGTGGTCCAATGAATGGCTTCAACTTAATGACAAGAATCACCTTGACCTGATGCCAAATTTGCTCAAGTTCAGCAAGAAACCAAAGAACACTTCTGCTGCTCCAACTAAGAAACCTTCAGATAAAGTTAAGGAACAAGATTTAAGGAGAAAACAGAGACCTGTTGTTGATACTGTAAATAAAAAATCATCAAAGCATAAGAGGGGAGCGGTGAGTCCAATCCATATGCCTCATCTCGTTTGCTTAAAAAGAATGCGAATGTTGATATTGATGATGATGAATCTATATCTAATTCTGATCGTTGTTGGAAAAGGACTAGAACTGAGAAAGATTTGGTTCCAATAACAGATTTTCCAACATCATCTTATTTCAAAAGTCTTCCCAAGGTAAATCCTTTTACTTTTCCTTTAATCTCATCATTCTTTTTTTTTAAGAACTAAAGACTTACTTTGAAAATTTTGTAGGCTGATCAAGTGTAATGTCTGGTATATTTTTTTTTCAGAATTTGTTTTAACAAATTAATTTTTCTATTGGGATTTTAAAATTTTCAAAAATAGAATTTAGATTTATAGAAATTTTCTTTTGTAATCCAAATATTCAAGTTAAAACACGATACTAATTTCATGTATAAATTTCTAATTAAGTTTAAAAGAATATGTAATTACATTTTTATATATAAATTCTCTTTAAAGTATTATTTGGAGAATAGAATTTAATTTTTTTATAAATCCATGGTATTACTAATAATTATCAAAATTACACTTAATTATAATTAAATTTTCATGTAAGAAATTATAATATAATTTATATGTAGTATTTTAAGTAAACCTTCTTATAATGATTTTATTTATTATCTC
>CANYLF012593145.1:0-11285 GCA_948193215.1 Bocquillonia castaneifolia
AAAAAAAAAAGTAAAATTGAACTTTTCAGATAGTTTGAAGCATGATTTTGAATCAAAATCTCAAGTTGGCTCCATCAATAAAAGTAAAAATAAAAATCTGAAATTGGGCTGCAAGAAATGAGAATTTTTGTTAAAACTAAAGGTATGAGATGATAACAGTGAATAGCAAGTCAAATTCTACGTGGTCCACCACTAATATAATAGAGGGAGTGGAGGAGGAGATTTTTTGTATTTTATTGTCTTGTTTGGAAAGAAGTGAAAATAGAGGGAGTGATTATAACTTTCCCTTGTTTGAAAACACAAAAAAAGAGGGGAAGAGATGATCAAACTTATACAAAGACAATTTTAGCCTTTTGTTATAATTATAATTATTTTATGTAATATTTATATATTAATCTATAAAATAAATTTATATTAAAATAAATTATTTTTTTTCCGGGACTTGTTTTGTTTCTCTAGATTACTAACTGTTAATTTTTTTAAAGAGGATCAGATAAATTGAAAGAGACATAAACAAGTATTTTTAATACCTTGTAAGCATATGAAAGGTAATTTAGTAAATTACAATTAAAATATGCAGGTGTCATCTCTATTTCTCCCAAATTGGGGTGACCAAAAAAATTGAACCCAATAGATCAATTTTCACCCAAATTTCTCTTCTCTCCAATTTCTCCTTCTCTTCTAAACAAGAGAAAATTACACTTCTCCAACTCATTTTCTCTTCCTCCCAAACAAAGCATAGATCCAGGTGTGTGTATAATATATATGTTCTTTAATTGCCATGCTGTCTAACCATTTTTTTTTTGTAGGACATGAAAATTCATATGATAGTAAATCAACATATTAATAAGTCTAAGATAATAAAATATATTATATTAAGAAGTAACAACTCCTTTGTTTTTATCTCTTTTTTTATTATTACATTTGCAATAAGCAACGCTCCATTGATTAAACATGATTGAATTTCAAACTATACGAGGGTTGTTTCGTCTTGTTATTTTGTATTCCGGAATTGAAAGTTTAGAAACATGAATTTATTTTTTATTGCTTAATTATATTCACATTTTTTTATAAAATTAATTTTTAATTTAAAATTTTAAACTTTGTAATTGTTAAAAAATCAGAAAAAAAACCAACACCATATAATAATTGAAGTTTTATGTATTCATTAGGAAAAAAAATATAAAAAGCATACACTTGCCAAATGAAAAACCCGGACGCAAAGAAGTGTTGAAAAACAATTAAATTCCTTGTAACAAGAAAACAATGAAACGACAAAGCAATTTACAGTACTCAGTACTCAAATGTACTCTATTTTTGTGTCATTCCATATTTGTCTTGTCATCTTCTAAAATTGCAGCACTCCCTCATCTTCCTCCCTTCACAAGCAACAACATCACATAGATGATAATAATAATAATAATTAAAAAAATAATAATAAAATAAAATAAAATAAATAAAGAATCTCGACAACTGTGCATCAAAGAAGGTGAAGAAGAAGAACCCAACAAACAAACAGAACAGCATTTGGTTATTAACCTCTCTCCACTCTCCACTACTACCAAAATAACCTCTCCTTACCTTATTTTCCACATTCTCTCTTTCTCATTTATATATCCGTATGGATGCCTAGTTTAACATCTCTTGCAAAGCTTCTGTTTATTTGTGCTTGCATATTACAAGGTCAGTACTACCATTGTACTTTATTTGCACTCTTTCTTTCCTTTTTTTTTTTTAAAATTTAATTTGTGCTCCTTTATATGTATAAATGCAAGTTGAGTTTAAGGTAAAGGTACTTTTTTTATGATCAAAGATTCATTTTTGACACATATACCCACATTGTAAAACTGCTTTTTTTTAAGTGATTATCTTACTTGACTCTTGTTTTTCCCTTTAACTTCCCCACATTTTTTCTCGGTCACCAAACAGGAAAATTATTTTCTTTTTTTTTTCTTTTTTCCATTATTTTTTTAATATTTTATGTAATGAAAAAAACCATGATTCTCTTTTGAAGCTTGCTCTCTCAACAACAGTGGTGTAAGTTTAGTCTTCGACAGTAATGATGCTCCTTTTGAAGTTCTTTTTGCTGAAAGTTCAGATTTTCTTTTCCTTGAAAAGTCTATTTTATAATCTGATAAGCGTAATGTGTAACAGTACTCTTCGATTTTCGAGTCTTAAAAAGCTTAAAGCTTGAAGCAGACCATTTGTTGTTGTTGTTGGTGGTGTTTTTACAGTTTAGTTCTGTCACTTCAAAGGACCCAAAGAAGAGAGGAAAAGGAAAAAGGAAAAGCAAAAAAGAATCTAATAAAGTTTGATATACATTTTTATTTTAATCTCTCATTTGCCTGTACTTTGCTTGCTTTTGTGTTTTTGAGCAGTTAATTTTTCTTCCCATTTTGCTTTAAGATCTCCATTTTACTTGCCTGTTGCAGTTACATAACATTGACCAAGTCTATCATATATGTTTGTTTCCTCTAGAAAAATATTCTTTTGTAAACATTTTACATTAAGATTAAAGTAACTAATAGTTACTGAAGTTACTGGTGGTTTTTCAAGGTCTTGAGTCCTGGGTCACGAGCCCTTTACTTTTTTTTTTAAAGAACAAAATGGGAGCAGGTATCAGGGTGTCTTGAAAACATTTATTCATTTCCTTAAAAAGTTTTCAAACTTATAAATCTAACAAACCCCACAAATTATCATTAATGAAGGCTCCTAATTTCACGGCAAAAATGGGGGGAGTGGAATAAAGTTACACGATTGCCCCTATGGTCTCTGCAACTGCTGTAGTCTATTAGAGGTATTTGAGTAACTTCAACACTACCTTGCATTATGGTTTGTAGGACCCTTATGACTATAATATTGGTTTCATGATTTTATTATGGTGTAGCATTTGATGGATAAAGAAAAAGAGGTGAAGATTGGCAAGTGACAAGTCTTTTGGTAAACAAATTGATAGTTGAATATGTGTTATATGAATGGTTGGCCATGCCAAGAAAATCTTTTGCTTTTATTGTTGCATATGTGATGATAAGAAGAAGATGTTGCTCTACTACATGATATCATTTATGTCTTCATGGACCATTCACATTGGATTCTTTTGTCCCAGCTTGTGATCTTTTATGGTATATTACAGGTTTTTTGTGGGTCAGGGAGCATTGAAGTAGAGAAGTGAAAGCTCAAAATAGACATACCACCATTTTTCACATTGTGCCCATTAGGGTAGTTTAAAAATTATGCAGACTCCAAAAGGAAGGTAGTTCTCTTCTTCCTTAGAGTTTTCCTCCTCCTTGTTATTGCTTTGTTGTCCAAGTATTGCGCCGTAAATGAATGCTTTAAGATTGCTCGGTAGATTCTTATGTCTTGTTTCTTTATATGGTATTTTTTGGTTATGTTGACTTAAATGCTAATGAGATACGGTGAATATATTTGCTGTCCACTGATGGTCATGGTCGTAACGTGATGTTGTTAAATGCTTTCTTATACTGGCTTGCAAAGTCTCTTTCTCTATTCTAATATCCTGGGGACATCCAACCTTTCACATTTAAATTTGTGGTTCGTCCTGTTTCTCTATAAAACTTTCACTATCAAGATCAATTTTATGTCAATTTTTGTTGGTGAGTGTTTCTAGTACCCGTGAATTCTTATTTTTTTCCTCCTTTCAGCATCAAAACAAAGATATTGGAATTTTTCTTTGTCTATTGCATTAACTTGAGGCGGTGCCCAGGTATCTTGGTGGGTCTTAATTATGCAATTTTCTATTGCTGAGGTCTATTTCTTTGAATAATTGTCGCATATGGTTTGTTAAATGAATCTTGTTCGTGTTGTTCAATTTATTCTAACTCATGAGGTAATACATTCGAATCTAGAAGTTCATCATATTTTTTTTCTTCCACAATACATTTTTGTTGTTGCAAGCTGGGGCTTCTGTTTTGCCTCTTCATTTTTACTGACGATATTTGTTCTTGGAAACATATGGGGTTTGGTGTTCAAGAGTACAAAATGTGGGATTGTGTAATGTTTCAACCCCTTGAGATCTTACACCAAGATAATCAAATTCAGAACAAAAAATCTAACAATGTCCTATAGGATAGTTGGACATTTTTTGGTTAAAGCTAGTTGATCATTTGAAAATTTTTAAAATTCTTTTCTGGTAGTAAAAGCCACTCAGAAATTTAACTTATTTTCTAGTGTTAGTAAGGAATAAAGGAATATTAACTAAACCAACCATTGTAGCTCAACACTTGTTTTCAATTTTCAAGAGGCTAGTTAGGGTAAATAAGTTCTGTAAATGTTGGTGATTAAGAAATTGACCATACATCATTTATGACATTCAAATTTGACGAGCTGTGTTTCATTTGACATGGCCGTATTCAGTATTTCATGTATCATTTACTTCAATTTGGTCCTAAGAGTGTTTAGTTCTTAATATCTCCAGGGTGATAAAAACTTGATTCTGATTATGATTCTGATTCTGATTCATTGTTTTTCTTTTCATTAGCAGTTATAAGTCTACCAAAGTATTGCCTTCTTTCTTGCTCTTACTTAAATTTTTTAACCATATTTTTCATTGTTTCAGTTAGATTTATTTGAATTTGTATTCCAGCCATCAGTTGGATCCCAGATTTAGTCTAAGTTTGAGATAATCTATAGTTGTTACCTGTCAGCTTCTGTATATCATTATGAATTATCTTTCAATATGCTGTTCCTGAGACTGCAAACGTGAAATATTTCCAAGTCAATTCATTTTGCCGTAGTTTATGCATTACATTTCCCTGACATAACTGATTTTGATAGCAGAAGTGGCTCCTCTGAAGCACCACGAAAGGTCCGTTCTCAAGCTGTGCGGCAACTTAAAACAACAGGACTAGAATCTGACTCTGCATCTTCATCAAATCAAATTAGAACCCCCAAAGATAGAAGCCCTAAAGTCACTGACCGTAGGTCACCCAGGAGCCCAGTGACTGAGGTACTCCATTATCTGCTACTGAACATTTTTCTTCAAGTTCCATCATACAATACTTGCCAACCTTCAAAAATAAAACGAGGACGAGGTGAAGCTTAACTGTGGACAACTTCTGTGTTTATAATTCAAAATGCAAATAGCCAAGTATTTGAAGTTGACCTTGCCCGTTAACTGGGTTCCTGCATGTGAATAGTTTCTTTTGACAATTTATTCATGTTAAAGGAGTTGCATATGTCATATCGTTATTTTTCATTTTTCTTGAAGACTTGGCACAGATAGGGTAGTGATGGTTTCTTTCGTAATAGATGCTGGTGTGCTACTTGACTGCATTTTCCCTCTCTGATTTTGCCAATTCTGATGATTTTATTTTTTGTGGATTTGTGTCACCATTCTTCATTATGTTATGGTCTCTTTCATTATGAGCTAATCTCCATGCTTCAGGAACTTCTATAAGCATTGGAGAGTTGCTTATTTGCAGAAACATTCTTAACATTCATATATATTCTTGCTCCAGAAGAAGAGGCCAAGCAGAATATCTGAATTGGAATATCAGGTTTCTCAGCTCCAGGAGGAACTTAAAAAGACCAAGGACCAGCTAAATTTATCTGAATCGTGGAAGAAGGAAGCCGTGGCAGATGCCGAGGAATCCAAGAAACAGCTTGTAGCTATATCTTCAAAGCTCGAAGAGTCGCAGAAGCAACCTTTTGAATTCTCTGCTTCTGAGGAGGCCTGTGTTGCTGAACTTCACAAAGTCTCACAAGAACAGGATCAAGCATGGCAGTCAGAGCTTGAGGCTACTAAACAGCAGCACTCTGTTGACTCAGCTGCATTGGCTGCTGCGTTGAGTGAAATTCAACACCTCAAAATTCGGCTTGAGATGGTAGCTGAATCTGGAGCTACCCAGAACAAGTACACAGAATCGGCAGATGTGGAGCTCCAGACCTTGAGGGCAAATCTAATGGACACTCTGTCTCTTGTGGAGAACATGAAAAACCAGCTAAGGGACAGCAAAGACTCAGAGGCCCAGGCCCAAGCATTGGCTAGTGAAACTCTAATGCAACTGGAAACCGCAAAGAAATCTGTTGAGACGCTCAGATCAGATGGCTCAAAAGCTTTTGAAGCTTATAACTCCATTGCTTCAGAATTAGACCAGTCAAGGGCACGTGTGAAGTCACTAGAAGGATTTGTTCGCAAACTTGAAGCAGACCTACAAAATTCCAACAGCAACATTTCTCCAGATTCTGCATACGTTCATGATGCTGGAGACATTGTTGAAAACCAAAGCCCTCAAAAAGTAAATCAGCTTGAAGCTGAGGTTTGTTCTCTGAAGTCTGAGGTGAGACAGTTGAGATCTGCTCTGGAGGCTGCTGAGACTAAATGCCATGAAGAACAAATTAACAGCACAGTGCAGATAAGAAGTTCTTATGAGCTGGTGGAGCAGATGAAATCTGGATCTCTTCTTAGAGAGGCTGAGCTAAAGGCAGAACTGAAGCAAGCTAAAACTGATATTGAAGACTTGAAGGCAGACCTTATGGATAAGGAAACTGAATTGCAAGGAATTTCAGAGGAGAATGAAGGGCTGAACATGAAACTTAAGAACAACTTGTCTTGCCTAGGAGAAACTGAACTAGAGAATGAAATCAGAAAATTGAAGGAAAATGTTGCTGACTTGAAAGCAAGTTTAATGGATAAGGAAACAGAACTGCAAAATATATTGGAGGAAAATGAGATGCTAAAGCTGGAAATTGGTAAAAGAGAATTGGATGGGAGTGACGTGAAAAATGAGGCGGTTGAACTGGAGGCAGCAAGGGCTGCTGAGCGAGAGGCACTCATGAAGCTTGGCTTTGTGATGGAGGAGGCTGATAGAAGCAATAAGAAGGTTGCAAGGGTGACTGAGCAGCTTGAAGCAGCACAGGCAGCTAATTCTGAAATGGAGGCTGAGTTGAGAAGGCTAAAGGTGCAGTCTGACCAGTGGAGAAAGGCTGCAGAAGCAGCTGCTTCTATGCTTTCAGCCGGAAACAATGGAAAGTTGATGGAGAGAACTGGATCATTGGACAGCAACTATAATCCTGTTACGGGAAAAATAGACTCGCCTTACAATGATGACATGGATGATGACATTTTAAAGAAGAAAAATGGAAACATGCTGAAAAAGATTGGGGTCTTATGGAAGAAGCCACAGAAATAGAATACTTGATGTGGGTACAGTTCGATTCTCAGGTATAATGTTGTTTACCTGATGCCAGTTGCTCTCTTAATCTCACTTGTGTTTGTTTTGTTAATTAGTTATCAAGCAAAGGGAGAACTCGTTCTAAGGATGCAGAAATTAGCACGTTTTGAAGTTGTGTGTGGAGTAGATGCAGTAGCTTAGTGCATAATATGCTGGTTGATTTCCTTGTACCCACAGACACCATATATTGTGGTGATGGTTTTTCTGTTTATATTTTCAAACTTAAAGCTATCTTGGGTAGGTCAAGTTGGAAATGTAGAGAAGATTTGTATGAACTCAAGTGTATGACAACCTAACCATATATATATATATATATATTTATCTGCATCCGTGTTATTTCGGTAACCTTGCCTTTTGCAGCAAATGCTTGAATGAACCAATTAAACTTTCTACTTTCTAAAGGTATAGAAGTTCTTCGGCTTCTGCAAATTCTCTGTGATATTTACAGTTTTACTCATTTTTATATACTAGCTAAATGGAAACCACTGGAAATATGCATTTGTTGAAGTTGTAGATATTCTCTTTGCTGTTTATCTTTTGTAACTTTGCATGTGATGATGGTTAACCACTTACTGAGCAGAAGATGTGCAGCCATTTCATTTATCTTGTACTAGCAGTTCGCTTCTGAAATGGATCATATGTGAGGAGAAATTTATGAAGTAGAGCTAAAGTGGATGAGAATTAATCTTTCCAATGCCAGCTTGTATTTTCATGTATATTCAGACATGAAAGATCATTGCTTTTTTTAATTCTTTGAGATAAGAATCAAACAATATGAGTTATATATATGAGCATGGAGGATTAAATTTATTAAGTAGCATTCCTGATAGCCTAAGTGAAGCTACCAACTGCATTAATTTCTGAAAATAACCCCATCACAGGTGTTTGACTAATTGCATACTATATATGCATTCTTCACATATATAGTCTACTCTCTATTCAAGATTAGATTGGTGATTTTTTTTTTGGTCATTTTTAACTTGAATTAATTTATAATGGGAGTGGGAGATGAGGCATTATATTGTATTGTATGTATTAGTGCTTGTACGCCCAATAAAATTAATGTACCCATTTTTCAACATTTTTATTTTCAATTGGGCTTCAGTTCTCCATTTCTGAATTTAATATGCGGGTTTTAATTTACTTGAATGAAATGTATATTGGAAATGATCATTGTATCAAACGTGTTAAAATGCTGAATATTTCTATTGATTTATGTCCTATTTATAGAATTATAGTCAACATGCCAAACTTTTTATGTTAATTTAAAGCATGATTTTGTTTAGTTGGTGCATAGATATAGTACAAATCAACTTGCTTAGTGGAAACCATGTGAAGCTAACTAGATAATAGCCAATTACAGAGGCGTGTATTGTCTCATAAATTACTGTTTGTGCATATATAGTCATTGGGTTAAGTGATAGCTTAGCTAGATGTTGATTCTAGAATTGGGAGATTAGTTGGTTTAGATTTGATTTCTTCAGGCATGACATACTCAACCAAAGTAGTAGTTGCTTCTATTGTTTTAAACAAGTTTGAACATTGGAGCTAATGCTCACTCCACCATTTAATGTACAAAATGTGCATAATTTGACTTTCCCCTTCCATTCAACATTATTCTTCCACTGGTGCTTCCTGTTTGCAATTGCCATTGGTTTGTGAAGAAGAACAAATTAATAAAATGGTATTCAGACTGTAATGCTTGTTTATTTACTATTATAAATTTTTATCTTAATCTTGTTCCATATCATGAAACTAGCATCTCCAAGGGTATTCTATATTATAGAGTGTTTTTCACATTTAAAAGGTAAATTTAGAAATAAAGAGTAAAAACAACATTTCAAATCCAATGCTCTCTTTAAATTTAAAACCAATTATTTAAAAACTATATATTTATCTTTTAAATAAATAATTATCAAATAAGGAAATTTATAGATAATTGTTTTATAGAGTGGGTTTGGCTCTTTTATTGTACAGAGTGAAACCAACTCTATACTTTAAAATTTTAAAGATAAAGAGTGCATTGGATTTTAATTTTTAATTTTAACTCTGTAAAAATAGATAATAAAGAACCCTTTGGAGATGCTCTTAACACTACTTAATAAAAGAGTGAATCCACAAATTTATAATTGGGGAAAGACAAATTGGAGTACAAATACATAGAGATTGGTATGGCTATAGTAATCCATATCCTTTTTTTCTTCTTATAATATATATGATTAAAGAAATTTTTAGATTAACACACATACATATAGAGATTTATAAAGATAAGACAAAATAGATACACAGACAATATTAAAAAAGAAAATACACCAACCTATATATCATTGACAAAAATAAGAAAAGAAAGGTTGCATATTTTGAGGCTCACAATCCATGGTCAATTTGACCCGTAATGAATGAAAAAAAAAAAATATAGAAGTAATACATCCTCTTCTTATTTTATCCAGTATGTCATGATATTTGATGAAGTTAATAGTAAAGTTGTGTGCACTAAAAGTTTTATAAACATAGATTACGATAAATAACTCATGCAAAGGTTAAGAGAATGTATAATAAGATTCGGAAAAATAATTTACGATAAATAATGTAACAACCATTAATTTGGGATCTTTCCTTTTTTTTTTTTTACAAAAGAAAAGTTAGTGGGTACAACATGCTAATTGCTATGTGAATATAGTATAACTATAAGCATAGCAACTTGTAAGTTAGTTCGCAAAATTCAAAGGAACAATCAAATATATAAAAGATCGATATTGTCCACACTCTCGCATAAAAAAAACAAAAAGAAAGATTATGAAATTTGACAAAAGATCAAAATGTAACTGACAATATTAATATTTGCTGGAAAAAAATTCCCTCATTGCCTCACAGACTATCTTTAATAAGAATAATAAAAATAATCAAATGGCCACAGAGAAATTAACAAGATAAGAATTTACGTGGAAAACTCCAAAAACCGAAGAAAAACCATGGCCATTATCAAAAGACAACCGAGAAAAATATTCACTATGTGAAAAATTGTTACAACCTCAAAATATAAAATACAATATTTTTCTCACACCCAAAATCCAAGAAAAATACCCAGAGGGGTACTCAGAGAATTTTACACAAACCCTCAAACCCTCATAATTTTCTTGAACACACTCACACCTCACAGCTCCCTCTCCCTGCGGTGTATTATTGTGATTCTCGGATGTTTTGCAAATGAAGATGGAGCACCTATTTATAGCCAAAGATGGTCATTATATTATCAATTTGTCAAAGAACAATTCGGTGCCCCATTACCCCTTTTCAATTACGGTGCCGCAAACTTTGACAATTACAAATTTATTTTTTTTTTTAAATCAAATCTAACAATCTCCACCATGATTTTAAAAAAAATCACCTGCTACCAGATCATTATCAATCACTGACAATCATAATTCTTAAACAAGAATTATCACACTCTACTGTAAAAAGTATACCCACTTGGAAATAGCACCAATTCTAAGAATTTTACCTCAGCCCATGTCGAAAAATTTGCTAATAATTTATAGTGCAACTTCCATGCTGATTTTCCGGAAGTTCATTAGCCATTGACAATCCTCTGTTCCACCACACACCTTGTATAATTATCAACCAATGCCCGTGTACAAATCCGTGGACATACTACCAATTATACGTCATCTTTCATGGAATCTCCAGTGGTAGCAATTATGCCATGAGGACATATATTTTCTCTAATGAAATTTACCATCTCCCTCTTCTAGGGAGACAATATTAATAACATCATCTTCTTCTCTGTAGCTATTGGCCGAACCAGCTCCACCTTTCTACAGTTCTTCTTTACATGGCCAGTTTGACCACATCCACAGCATACAATTTTCTTCACAAAGTTTTTCTTCTTCTTCCCATGCTCACAAACAGCAAACACTAAGTTTTCTGAAGGTCTGCTTTCTGCATTCATTCTTCTTTCTTCAGAAATTAATTTACTCGTCACCTCAGATTAAATTACAGTTTCCTTCTCATACATTAAAATGGGTTGCATGTGTTTGTAGGAAAGTGGAAGAGACAAGATGAGTCGCAAGGCTTTATCATCTTCATCTATTT
>CANYLF012594934.1:0-19653 GCA_948193215.1 Bocquillonia castaneifolia
GCGCTAAGATAGAAAAGGTTGTACATATATACAGTGCATGCATCATCATATGCTGTACGTTCACACAAAAATAAAAAGCAATTTTCCTTTAGTTCATAAAAAGCCAACAGACCATTATTCTTCTTTGACTCTTTAATTTGAGGACATGTAAAGAGGATAAGCTTGAGAGGCATGGGATGGGCAATCAATCGTTCATGGAGACTAAAATCCTCTACACATTTACAACATGATAAAAGAAATCGAATTGGTAGTTTCACTACACGAAATTCACATCCTGTTCTCTTCGTACTTTTAACAAATAGAAGAGGAATGAGAAATTCTTACTAGCGGTAGGTGTATACACCAATGTTTATATGTATTGTCCATCCAACCGGAGTAAATTTCATTTCCGGTACCCCAATAATCCTCTAATTTATAAAAGATAAAAAAAAATTGACCATGAAATTATTTATTTCTATTTTTAATTGAATAAAATTAAAAAATTCATAAAAAAATAGATAACATATCTAAATGGTCTCAATTTTTATGAGATAGCATAATAAAATATGCTCAATTTATTAAAATATAAGAGGGTAAATTTTGGTTAACAGTAGTGGATGTACGCTAATGATGGCCGGGGACTTTTGTTTTATAAATACATAGTGGAGAGTTTTCTAGTTAAAAAAAAAAAAAGTTAAGGCATTATGGTGGGAGAGAGAAGATTGTTGAGAGACCTTTAGTGAAATTTATTCATCCAACTGATCCAAGCATAAATCATTAAATGTATAAAACACAAGCACATATGCACATGTATCACTCATCTAACAAACAATCATGGTATATACGCGCCTCTTATAAGTATTAAATTAGATTTTTCTTAGTTACTTATCAATACACCTCACCATTGAATGTGTGAGACCTATAAGTTAGTTTCATTAATAGTGTAATATTAAATTCTTATCATCATGTGTAAAGTATCCATAATAAATGTCACTCATCTGACGGTTAAAAATAATGCACCAGTCACCTGGTGTAGATAGGTCAATTTTAGTGCATTTCACACTTTCATTTCCTACCAGTCAGCGCCATTCAATCACTTGATACAATAACTGATCAGCATAGATATCAACTATAAATATATAGTAGCCTACCAGTTAAGAGCATATTACCATAAACCCTTGTCTATAAAGAAATAAACTGAACCAAGAGATCCTTATTACAAACAAATTTTATTAAGATTATTGGAATGAACTTTTTATTTGACTTGAACCAAACTAATCTTTTTTTTTTTTGACTGGCGAACCTAACTAGTTTTTGGACAGTACCTAAAGGAAATTTGTCAGTTGCTTGATGATCACAACTAATTTGTCAACCTGGTCCTGCCTAAAGGGCTCGCTCACATCAAAAAGCTTTGCAACTGTACAGAAAAATGTTGTCAAGGTTTTGCAGAAATTCCAAGGTATCGAGTCTATATGGAATGGAATATCTCTGGTTAAGCAAAACTTGTAAGAGTCCTCAATATTGCAATTTAACACAAACACTACTAATTAAAATGCCTTTCAAACTCGCAAAGAATCATCCGAAGTCACGTTGCCCCTAGAAAGTAACTTCAGTAGTTTAGCATATACTTCACCAATATAGTCACCTGAGGGGTAAAAACCCAGTCTCATATCCCCTACCATCAAACTTTTTAATGCAATAATTAAGCTCCTCTAATCATATTGGCTATCTTTTTGTAGTATGAAACCAGATGAGGAAGAATCATCAAAGATGTCTAATTTCAACTTACATATAAACAAGGCCCACTTTATGAGCATTCTTTTAAGAATTAAACACCTAGACCTCAATTAGGGAATCTGTCAAGCTGCCCTTCAATCTCCATCAATCTTTTTGACTAAAATGAAAGATATGTTTATGCTTTCCAACCCTAATAATAAACAACACCATACGGCATATAAACAATTGTCATTTTTAACGGGCTCTATAGACCCTATAGTCATCTTTACTTGTAACTAAAGGATTCCTTTATAGTGGATATCCTTGCATGGTTACACCAAAGAAAAAGCTACTTTATTATTATTATTATTATTTTGACTCTTTAACATGAACCCAAATTAAAAATCACAAAATCTACTGCTTTCTAGTTTCTCCTCTTAACTTCAATTGATCTTTTCTATGGTCGGTTTTGGATATCCAAACTATTCACACACACACCTCAATCATGGAGATGGCCATCCATGCTAAAGCAAATTCCCTTTGCCTCACCATGCACAATTCTAAGGTTCATAGAGGGTCGCCCACCCTTTTCTTGAACCCACAGACCACATCTTTTATCGTTCCCTTCCCTTAAAATAAATGTTGACAATGACTTGTTGATGCATAATTAAAACAGTAAATCCATACCATGTCAATTTCCCTCCTTTTCTTTCCTTCTTTAGACAGAAAAAGGAGATTCCTTTCATGCCCCACGCCTCAAATATTCCCTGCTCGTTTACAAATAAATGCCACCTGTTGATTACTATTCTTTCATTCTCTCGACTCTCTCCATTTCTCCATCTTTCTTCCTCCAATGGTTCCAGAATTAGAGGTATGTGCCCTCCTGCAAGAAAAACTAATAATAATATGGTATTTCAGCATCTAACAGTTTGCATTTTCTTCTAAATGCAGAAACCTCGAGTCACTGAGATACAAGTCCGAATGGACTGTAATGGGTGCGTGCAGAAGATCAAGAAAGCATTGCATGGCATCAATGGTAAGCAAATCAATTAGTAAGTGACCTGATAGATAAGTCCTTTGGAACAATCTTGGCATTCTTAAATTGTTGATATATGGATTGATAACTTCTCTCTCCCATTTTGAACAGGTATATATGATCTCTACATCGACTTCCCACAACAAAAGTTGACAGTAATTGGATGGGCAGATCCAGAAAAAATAGTGAAAGCCATTAGGAAAACTAGAAAGATTGCTACAATATGTTCCCAGGCCGAGCCATCAGATCAACCCCCTGCTCAACCCGCAGAACCACCCCAACAAGCACCAGAAGGTGGTGCTCCACCACCAGCTCCTGAAGGAGCTAATCCTCCACCACCAGATGCACAACCAGTAGAGGCAGCACCACCAGCAGAGCCACCAAAAGACCCACCACCACCTGAAAATCCACCACCAGAGGAGAAACCATCACCATCATCTGTTGCTGCAGAAACCAATCCAAACCAGCCTCCACAGCCTCCTGGTCCAACAGATGTAGGAGAGGTTCATGTGATATACCATCATCCACCTGATTATGGCTATAGACATGGCTATGGCGGTCGATGGAACAGATACCCCACTAGCCACGCCCATGCACTTCCCCCAGAGCCTACTGGCCATGCACCTACCCCAGAGTCAGCACAGCCAATCTATGTGACTCACAGCTACAACACATCCAGGCCATCACCATATGTCACTGAATACGAGTATATCCGATCTCCACCACGATACACAACTTACTGTAGGATGGATCATTACAGTGATGATTATCATGAAAATCCTCGCAACGGGAACATCACATCTATCTTCAGTGATGAAAATCCAAATGCGTGTAGTATAGCATGAAAGATTGAACGATGACAGCAGAAAGAGGGGGAATCTAGAAATTAAAATAATAGAATCTTGTAGCAGTAATATTTCCTAATGAGCATGTGCGAATGTTTAAGGGAGAAAGAGATTCTAAGCTTGTTAGTGCTGCAAGAATTGATTCTGCATTCCATTTCTATACCATACCAGCTGATAACACATACTGCCTACCTGCTACTCAATTCCTGTAGTCTAGAAGAATCCTATAAAAGAATAACTTAAATATATTTCATTACTATGTTTCTCAGCCTTCCAATTTTGACAAACACCGTCCCATCTGTATTATACATTATCTATATAACTTCACCATTGTAAAGTCTCTTTAAAAAATATTGCGCAGATGAGTCTTATTTTCTATCAAGATCAGGCCTAATCAGTTTTATAGCCACACTTTCCAAAGTATTCAAATCATTTACCATAACAGAAATTTTTCAAAATCTCTTGCTTAACACAGATTATTTGTGACATGGTCAGGATTCTCTGTAATCTTGCAGGTATTGATAACCAAATGTTACAAACTCACAAAAGTTCTACAATTTTAACAATACTGAATCTAATGTGGCACGGTTTAAGTTGAATTGTAACCGTTATCACATAATGACAACAATTTCAGATCCTAAAAGCCAAAATGTTTCCATACTGCATGGCATGCTATTAATTAATTACAGGGACAAAATTTCTTGCCACATATCACTTGAACAAAAAAAATTACAAGGCAAGATATAATAGAGAACAAAAAATAATAAACTCACTAATATCTGATATTTAATCTCATGAAAGAAGCAGACATCAAAAACAAAACAAAAGGGTAATTGAGAAATAAACATGGAAAGGAGATCAGGTTTGCAGTTTGCTGCACCGTAAAGAGGATAAAAGGTATGCTTCCAGTTATACATCCCAGTATCCGGGCCAGGTTGATGAAAAACTCGCACCAAATGCAGCTCGCCCATATGATTTTTCCACTATAAACTGATCAAACTGTGAAAGCATGAATAAACCAATGAAGCCACTAAATCATGCTTGTATTCTCAAGCAACAACAGACACAATGCATTTTTAATTCACAGAGTTCCATGAATATATTTCCTGCCAATTATCAACTAGTTTTGCAAACAATTAGTAACTTAAGAGTACATTGGAAAAGAAATTACTATTCTCCACCAAAAAAACAAGTACTTTCTACTGTGGCCGCCAGACCTTATATTGACTTTTATATTCAGACCTTCATCCACTAAAGTATAATCATCTTCTACTAGCAGTGCTGAAAATTTTTCAAATGTCGTCTATGCATAAGAAGGTGCAGCTTTTAAAAGTCAGAGCTGTGAATCCCTATCAAAACAGTAATGAATGGCAGAGTAAACAGTTATCACCACCATCATGCAAGATTTCACCTCCTGATTGCGAAAGATCAGCCATCAGATTATACATGACATAAAAAGACATTGGTCTGAGGAGAATGTTATAACCTGCTGTGATTGTCTCTTTAGTTATCATCATCACTACTCAATTGAGATTCATCATCATCTTCCCCATAAAGGTGCTCCTCAGTATCGTCTTCATCATCATCTTCACTATCATCCATTTGGTGGTCAGGCAACAAGACTTGAGTTTTGTTCAGGGAAGCCTTGTCAATCTGCTAAGAAGGAAAAGAAAATAAAAAATGATCAAGTAAACATGAACAAAGCAATTTCAAAACAACTAAAGCAACTGTGAGAAGTTATTAACCTGTGCATTTACAAGCTGCAATCGACCTGATAATTGTAATAAAGGTTGAATAGCCACCCCCCTGGATTTGGTGATCTGGGGAAAAAAATGTGATTTGAATATGCCAGGGGAGGAAAAACATTGCTTGAAGATTCTGATGCAGTAAAGTCAACACATAAGAGCAACAAATTTATTTATATCTTTTTGGCATTGTTATACCTTCAATATGGAATTAAGCATCTGGGACTCTGTTTTTTCTTGGGCCATTATATGATGCCCGTGATTGACCAATATACAATATATCCATGGAAGAACATGCTCACCGCTACAAGACCTGTTCAACATAGCCAAATTCCAATTACAACTATTATAACTTCAAGGCCATATAAAAAGCACATCTAAAAGCATTTGCTACTAACTAGTCATGAAAAGGGGCAACCAGCTCTGCAATAGCAGAATATGAGGTTCTATTCTAAAATTGAAATATTAGCTATTGTTACACATTTAACTTCAAGAGGCAAAAGATTCACATAAATCTAATCATAAATTCAGGGCAAACCTAGATTGCCATTTGACCACCAAGACTTCCAGCAATTTAGATGCTTTACTAGGTTCCATGGACAAAACAGCTGCCCTCATCTATTAAAAAGATACAAAAGAAGCCAATCAATTAACGAGCGAGAGAGAATGAAAAGGGGAAAAATCAAAAAGGAAAGAAGCATTTTCAATCAATAAAAAACTAACCTTCTTTTGCGGAATACTGGTTTCAAGATCAATACTGCGAGGTATCATACTATCATCTGTACTGCTAAGTATTTCTAATAATCTCAACTGCTTCTCCATAGAAGTTACAGCATCATCTGAAATGCCATCTGCAGAGAACGACATGATTAACAATAAAACAACATGCAGAAACCTAACAACTAGAGCTACAGAAGAGAACATCTCAAGCATGCAATAACTAGATCCTAAATCCAGGACCATAACACTTCTGTCAAACCCTAACGACGTTAAACTAACTTTAATTTTAATATACTGCACGACCTATATATATGCATAACACTGAAATTTCTAATACTGAAAAGCCACAGCAATTCAAATTCCTGTCTTCTAGCAAACAGGGTAATTGCTTTTGATTCATCTTCAGAGCACAGCCTGCACAGGTACATCCATATTAGCTTGGATTAAAGTTCAATTTGAACCTTGAATTTGGTGCAAATTTTCAATTTACATTTTGATTGGATTTTTGGTCTTATCGCTCTCAGCTTTACATGTAGAAGCCAAAAGAATAGTTACACAAATTAAAAGGAACATGTCATGGATATAAAATGTTAAAAGTTTTTCCAGAAATTGCCAATAGAAGACCAAAAAATTGCCTTTGAATAACAAATAACCAAGCACCAATCAGAATCCAAAAAAAAAGATGAGAAGTACTTGACAAAAATACATATCAATTTGACCATGAATAATACATGGGGAAGGAACCTTGAGATCAATCATTATCATTGATTTTGAGGGAACAGCTTTAAACAAAAGGATTAGCATACCTGACATGACCTCATCAGTCTCAATACTAACAGTTCTATCTCTCGTCCCTTTCTCGTAAAAATCAGAAATTTTCGGAATAGGAAGTGAGGCATTCTCCACATTGGCACGATCTAATGCAGTGACTGTTGAAATATTAAGCAAGAAATTAGCAAACATGCCTGATCTCTCTGGACTACAAATTAGATGAAATGGTAGCAAAAATAAAACCACATGCATTCAGACAAAAAGATGACACAGCTTATGAAATATGGACAGATTTGTAATGATTTTGATTTGAAAATTTAAGCAATAGGATGGAAAATAAAGAAACTGTTTTAAAACAGAACAGTGTGAGAAAAGACGATGATCATTCAATTGAATGTGAACAGGAAGCTGCAAATGAGTTCAAAACTATCATATCCAAAATTTATTTTAGATCAGAGGTCTTATGAATAGAGCACCCAAGAACATGGGTTCTACCGAGAACTCTCAGCAACACAATGTAGGTCAATCATTATCAAGAGTTACCTTGATTCTGTACATCTGTCCCTTTCTTAGATTTGATAGTATAGTGGCTCATTGGTAGAAAAACTCCATCCTGTGAGATGTCCAAATTCATGTCTATGCCAGAATGCACTACTATTTTTTGAAACAAAGGTTTAACAAGAAACCCATAGGCAATAAAAACATCTGCAGCCATGGGTTTGGCAGTGCCTTGTAATTTTGCAGCAAATATTGTTGGCAATCCACCCTTTTGATTTTTGGAAAAAGAATCTTCACTGTATAGTACAATTTTTGTAGGCTTGGCATTGCGTAATTCCTCAATATTATGCCCATACCATGTGTAACAAACACCAGTTTCCGAAATGGCCAGAACGCACAGCCCTGAATCATCAACTCCCTCATTTTCTAGGCATTTGCTATCAAGAAATACAGCAGGGTGCTCCATTGCAAGGACACAGCTTGCTGACTGCTTTTTGCCACCATCAGTTCTCCATAATGCAATGTACCTTTCACCAACAGCAGATGAGAGAATGTACTTTCCATCTTCAGTGAAGATCATTGCACGAACAGCTCCCTATAGATGAGGAAAGAGATCATCTTTTTCAGTGAAAACAAGACAACGAGGAATAAAATATATGAAAAATCGTAATCTTTAGCCGTCTTTAAAAAAAAGAGCAAGTTTAAATGAAAGCAATACGAAGTTAAAGGTAGAACTCACTGGATGACCAGAAAATTTCTGTCTTTTTTTGTAATCAGAGCAATTGAAAATCTTCAGTTTGGCGGATGCAGTTGCCAATATCTTCCCATCTGATTGTACCAATAGAACACCCAAGGGACCATATTAAAAACAATAAAATAATATGCTCATTTATCAATCACATTTCATCAAAAATCATTGTTACAAAATAATATGCTCAAACTATTGTCAAATCAAGCATTAACAATTCTTTAACAAGAAGAACATCACCTTTAACACAGCAATCAAAATTACAGAATTCTATATTCTACAAGTTGTAAAATGAGGGAAGAAAGAAAACAGGGGGATAAGTAGACTAATAGAGAAAAACATAACACAAGGATATCACAAATGGTGCGACAAATATATACCTGGTGAAACAGATATAGAAGATATAGCCTTTGTAGAAGCTCTAAACTTCCACAACATATTTCCTGTTAGCGGATCAATTTTGTAAAACATTCCATCGGCACCCGCAGTGTATATGCATGAATCACTTGTAGAAAATGAAATAGCACAAACACCCCTGCGCATTAGGGAGTGAAAAAGGAATGAGGACACAGTCTAAACATACAAACCAAAATAAAGCATACTTAAAATTGAAAGTCGGCATTGTGTGTCAGTGCAAAAAGTTAGCAACTCCACACATCTCCTATGAACAAAACTAAAATTACAAATTGAAGAATGTTCAGTTAGACATACTAAAATTTGAAAACAATCAAGTTGCTTTAAACACATAAATAACTGAACCAAAACCTTACGCAAAAAACCCCTAAAAAAACTGCACACTAACAACTTTGCTAGCTTTTCAAAACAGTAGTAGGAGGTAACAAAGTAGCAACAAAAACTCACCCGGGATGACAATCAGAGACTTTCCATTTCAACTGACCAGCAGACACATCAAGTCCCAAAACATCACCACTTCCTGTTCCCAAAACTAGCAATGAACTTCCGAGCTTCCTTTTCTTCTGCAATTAGCCACATTATTTAACCCCATAACCACATGAGCTAAAAGGATTTTAAAAGAATTCCAAATTGCACATATCAAAACGAAATAACGAAACATAAATTCCTCAACCTTTCTATCAAACGACAGCCATTTCATACATGTATAATCAACCGAAAGATGACCTCTTTCAGGTTGACTGGTATAAATAGTATCTGCATCATTTGATGATGTTATATTCGTAAACTCAGTCTGCAACTGTCCTTTCACTGTGTCCCATATCTGAAAGAGCATAATGGCTAAACCATATCAAACAATGAATACATACAGATTATCAAAATTAAAGTATTTAACTAATAAGGCCTTGTTTGGTTACCTTTATTCGACCGTCACTGGAAGAGATAGCCAGATAGTCCAATGAAGGACTAAATGCTGTTAACAGATCCCTAATATCTGCCGTTACCATTATTATTATTATTATTATTATTATTATTATTATTATTATTATTATTATTATTATTATTCTGCAAAAAAATAAAAATGTAAGTAACAAACAGAGCAACGCTATTTTAAGCTGAATATTTATTTTTTGCGGTTATAGGAAAAAAAATAGAAGAAGAAGAGTGGAGATAGAGTTACCTGCACGGTGACTGTAACAGCAAAAGTAACGGTAACGGTAACTTCTGCAGAGCTAGGGAGGTGGTGGCGCTGTCTTGTTTAGGGCATTATGCCATTGCCTTTGTGCTTCTATTTGTTTGGTTATTTATTTATTTATTTATTTTTCCCTCTCTTTTAATGGGCCTGTTTTGCAAATAATAAGCCCCAGACCACTTCTGGACTGGGCGAAATTTATTTCTATTCAACTTGCAGAGTCATATTAACCTATTGCTTATAGCATTTGATACATACGCGTCGCCGCTTGTGGCTGCAACAATTTTACGCCGCCTATACGCCGCCTCCGTTAGTTGAAAAGGAAAAGAAAAAAAAATAATATAATCTTCTTCGTATTATATTCAATTGTATTGCATATCATCAATCAAATTTGAGGCGGAAAGGAAGAAGTTGAATTGATCATATTCAGCTATGGTATGCCTTCTATTTAAATCATCAGATTGTTTGAAACTTTCGAATTAATTCCTCCTTTATATTAGGGTTAGGGTTTGTAATGAATTTAGATATTGTTTTGTTTGACAGGCAGCCAAGATTCTTGCCAACTTGATTGTAATGGGGTCTGGTATTTTAGCTCGTGCTTTTGTTCAAGCCTACCGTCAAGCTCTTGCAAGTATGTCTTCTTTTTCTATGATTTTTATCTATTTTTCCTTAGGTATACCAAGCTTGATTGATTTTATTTGTATGTTTGATCCTTTTTTAATTTCTTTTTGTATTTGCTTGTTGCTCACCATACTTTATTTTGAATTATTTACTTTAAAGAAATAATGTTTTGGTGTAAATTTAGGAACTTCGAGTTTATTTACTTTAAAGAAATAAGGTTTTGGTCCAAATTTAGGAACTTCGACTTCTGGTTTTCGTAGTGGATTTTTTGAACTTCAAATGCATGCAAACAACAAAATAGTCCCATAAACGTTAATAGAGTTGGAACGAATTGAATGAGAGTTATTAGAGCCTTGATCTTTTTGAGACCGATGAATTATTTAGCTCCAGATAGGCTTTTTGAGGATCACTCTTCTGATGCATTTCTGAAGAATTTTCCACAATCATTTGGCAGAGGGGTCGCACTTCCTATAGTTGTGTTTTAAGTGTGGAACTCTCACTTGGCATTTATATTTTTTGCTTAGGCTTCTAATCTAATTAACAATTTAGTTCCAGTTGTTCGCTTTTGATTCACTTCGCTC
Organism: Bocquillonia castaneifolia; assembly: GCA_948193215.1. Classification (NCBI taxonomy): domain Eukaryota; kingdom Viridiplantae; phylum Streptophyta; class Magnoliopsida; order Malpighiales; family Euphorbiaceae; genus Bocquillonia; species Bocquillonia castaneifolia. The sequence goes on from CANYLF012594934.1 coordinate 10,867, forward strand.
ATTTTCAGCCTCAATTTTGTGTACAGCACGTCCTTCAACCATTTCCTTATCTTGATTGATCTAAATGTAATCTGCCTCATCTTCGAACTTTGTATGTGAATGCCAATGCAGTTCTTGCCTAAAATGATTAAAAAGTCATAAATATTTTTGATAATCCATCTCATAACAATAAGTTGTAACTATATCAGTGAAGTATTCCTTAAAGAAATGTGCAGATGTGATTTTTTTAAAATATCTCACTAAAACTTCTCCTAATAGAATAGACATCTCTGATTTTGAAAAGCTTTTCAATTCCAGTCTTTGAACTATATAAAGGGTTTTTTTGTTGTTTTAGTTTCCCAGAAGTATTTTTCGTTTCCTTAATGGGTTGTGCTATAATAGTCATGAAACTCTATGACTATTTGTTTTAACTTTGTGCTCTATGGAGGTTTTCATCCTGGTACAAGGGGTACCTGCATTACAAGGACATTTAATTTTGCAGCAAAGTATGTTATGTTATGTTATGTTCATTGCCTATAATCAATTTTGACATGTATCGTTCGAAGTTTGAATTATTGGTGATAAAGGAATGAGCTAAAGTGGTGCTCAATTAAATGAGTTGTTTCAGTCAATATAGGTATCTTTACTTTTTCTGATTGGATGGCCTTTATTTCTAATGCAGATGCCTCAAAATCGGGTGTTGCCCAAGAGACTATTAATAACACAATCCGTAGAGGGAGTAAAGCCATGACAGAGCAAGAGGCACGGCAAATTCTTGGTGTAGCAGAGGAAACTAGTTGGGAGGAGATTCTAAATGTCGGTCTTTATGCATATATTTTTTTTCTTTGATTAATCTTAATTAGGGATATATCTTGAAACATACTTCTTTACCTTTGCAGAAATACAACAATTTGTTTGAGAGCAATGCCAAGAATGGTAGCTTTTATATTCAGTCAAAAGTTCACAGGGCTAAGGAATGTTTAGAGGCTACACATCAAAGCAAAGGCGAGGGTACACCTACTTGAGAATTTGGTGATTATCCTTTGCACATTCTGCCATTTGTTTTGTATTATTGTTTAATTGCTGATATGATGAGGTTTAAATGCATATACAAGTTTGTTTCGACATCTTTTGAGCTCAATTGTTATTGAAGCTTATGACTAGTTCAAGAAAATTAACTTGATACTTACAAAGTAGTCTTGAATAATGGATGTTGTCAAAGTTATTAGTATTTTCTGTGATATTGTGAAGTATCAATTGATCAAGTTTTGTGGTAAAAACCATTAAATGGATTGCTTTATGCATTATTGGAAGTAAATACACTCTTTTGATTAGTGCAAGTAAATACTGAAATCTTCAGTATTTACAAGATGATGATTGTAGACGCATATGCATTGTATAAGTTTTTGAACTATTCAAATGAAATCAAAATAAGACCGAGAAATGACAAAGCATTAGCAAATTTCGCATGGCATTCACATGCAAATGTTACATTTTGTAGGCTGAAAATGAAAACGACAACATGTGCAAATGGAGGTCCCCCATGCTCCTAACTTTGAATTCCATTCATTGCACATGTCCAAATTCAGCCGTTCAGTTGGCAACTAGAAATGAAAGCACACATTCATTTTAGCCCTTCTTCTTTTATTTATTTTTTTATTTCATAAAACTCCTCTCTCACTTTCCATGAAATGAATTTTGGATTGGAGTTTTTCTTAACTATAATAATTTAAAAAAAAAAAGAGTCCTCCATTCACTATGTTACATTTTCGGTGCATTCTATGGTTACTTTGCTTTTTACAAGGTAAAGTTCACTTTGTCACTTTATTACAGTTGGATGAGAAATTAACACTTCATCCAATAGTTAGAAAAACAAAATAAACAAAAGTACATGGTAATCATAGAACTCTCCCATTTTAATGTATTCAAAATTGTTGAACTCTAACTGATTAGAATTTCTGCCCACTGTAAGCTATAATCGATTCAAATTGTAACTTTGTAAATTCGAGTCCAATATAAATCATAAGTTAGGGACGTTAATGGGATGAGTTTTTCCCCAACACCTACTATAATCGCTCCAAATAAAGCAGATTTTGATAGTTATTTATTGGATTTGAAATGTATACATATTTCAATTTTACTATTCGAATCAAATTCAAATTTAGATATACATTAACCGAATCTGATTATATTATTGGATATTCGCATTTGATATTTGAGTAAATTCATACACATGCTCATTTAAAAAAAATAAAAAATGTTTTCAATTAAAATTTAGTATTTTTTATCAATCAAATATCCACTCTGTAGATTCAGATATTTCACGAGTATATTTATTTGGATTTACGACAGAAATGAATGTTTTTTAATCGGATTTGACATGAATTTAGATAATTTTATAGTTAAAGAAATACGGATTCAGATATTGCTTTTTATGTAGATATTTGGTCGTCATCTAACTATAACCGATAAAAAGTCCGGCATAGGCTATAACTAATCCAAATTCGGAACTTTGTAAATTTGAGTCTGGTGTAGACCATAACCGATCCAAAAAGCACGCTTATTTAGGTATTTTAATGTTCAATAGTTTCTTATGTATTTTGACTTTTAAGATTTTTTTTTTTTTTTCATTTCAAGATTTTTCTCTTCTTTGGTTGTCCACAAAACAAATAAGAATGAGTTAAAAAAAAAAAAGGATTCAAATTTATCAACAGAGTGTTTATTTCTTTATTTCCAGTCTGGAATCCAGCAATTTGGCAAAAGTGTTTATTATCAGTCTCGCTCAGAGTTGGAAAGCTACATAACCACCCGCAAAAAAATACAAAAGTTTCATTCCAAAAATAAAGAAAGTCAAAAACTCATTTATTCTGTCTTTATTTTCATAACTGTTTTAGTTCCTGCCAAAAACAGGTTTATTCTATGGCGCAAGAATTAAAGTAAATCTTTGACAACAATTACACAGCAATCATTGGATCCTATTAAATGTTTTACTTTAATTTAATTTATCATATTATATTAAACACTTTCCACGAAGAAAATTTACTTTAGATGTGTCATTACAGTGCTCTATTGATCAAAAATCATATTCATATATTCAATATATATATTTCATAGAAGTGTCATATAATAAAGGAACTGAAATATTAAAGAATGTGAAACAGTAAATGCCAATCTGAGGCCTTGAGATTTTTCTTTTCTTTTTTTTTTTTTTTTTTGCTTGCAAATCACTACCAAAAATTTTCTTACACATGAATGAAGAAATGAAGCTGTACAAATAATTTGCAGATATTTCAACATGAGAAAGTGCAAAACCAAGGAACCAAGGAACAAGTACTCAAGATATGTGTCTTATAGGAAAGAATCTGACCTACTTTAGAGACGGTAAACTGTAGAAGAATCCAATTTTTTTTTACCCCATGTGAATATTGTACTTGTGTAGAAAGTGTGTCATAAGCTTGCAGATTTACCATAGGAATTCAGGAGCACAGAGTAGCAAGCAGAGGAAGATTTTGTGAGTTCAGGGCACGGTTCAGGAGAAACAGACTCTGAAAAGCCGATAACGTTTGAACACGCCCACGAATTCGATGCAGAAACCATTAAGGAGACATTAAAGAGACATATAGAGGTGAAAGGTGAATCCTGAATTCCTGTGAAATTTCCTGCCATAGTGATATTTGTACCAGTCACATTTTGAAATGTGATTTGATCAATAACTGGAAGAGCTTTAGGATCAAACTTGTCGTCTGGATGTAACCCACGATCTCCAGTTGCAGCGAATGCCAAGTTGATGTTTTTCAATTCAACATCTGATATAAGTATACGTTTAATATAACCACCTCTACCTTTGTTTGTTCTAAATTCAATCCCACTAAATGAGTTGTACAGGTGGACCTGCTCCACATGCACATTAGAAATGCCACCAGACATCTCACTACCAAACGCAACTGAAGAGCCTGAAGATGATTGAAGGTGGACCCTTCTTATGTGTACATCTGTTGTAGCTCTATCATAAGCAATTCCATATTCATCCCAGCCACTCTTCAGGGAAATCGCATCATATCCCATCTTAATTATACTCTCTTCTATGCACACATTATTCGAAGAATCTGAGAAATGTTTTAATTAGCAACATTAAGCTAGTATTTCACATTGCAAACCGAAAATAATTTCATGAATCAGTTAGATTAAAAATATAAGCAATAATTGAAAAGGTCATATATATTCCACAGTTCGATCTAATTTTGATATAAGTCAAAGGAGACTGAGAACAATAAATTGTTTGAAGTACAGCTTATACAAATATAGAGCTCAGTTCAACAACTAACCTGGTACAATGCCGATGGTATAGGGTGATTCTGGAGGAGCAGAAAGTGACATATTTTGAACAAGCACATTACTGCATCGCAGGTAAATCACATGCGTCTATCAGTAAGTTGATCAGAGAATTAAAAGAACAGGATTTTAAATATGCTAGTTGACCAAATTACCTGCAATAAACTGGATGAATATTATATGCAGGAGCATTCAGGAAACTTAGATTTGAAACTACTACATTTTCAGATAGTATCAATTCCACAAGGTGAGGCCTGGTGTAGTTCAAAGAATGGGAATTGAACCAATCCCACCAGACCGAGCCCTGTCCGTCGATGGTTCCATTATCACCTAGAACAATAGTACATGTAAGATAATCCATGATATCCAAAGAAAAAACAATGTTAGAAAGGGGAAAATAGAATGACAAGCAGAGTTACCTGTAATCACCACATCTTTTAACTTATAGCCATTTATTAGACTTCGATATCTTCCTCCAGGAAGTTCAATACCTCGTCCATATGAGGGTAAAGGCTCTATAACATCCCAATGGGTTGGATCCTACCAAACATGGAAATACATGGCAAAATTCAAAGACTGCATAATTTTACATTGCCAAAAACATTCTATATTTTGATATTTTCTTTCAACAAACAAAATAGAGATACAAAGCAAAATAAAAAAAAGAACATTGCAGAGGCAGTGAGAACATCAGAATTTGAGGAATACAACAGTACCTGAGATCCGAGAATGACAGCGCCTTTTTCCAGAAAGAGGGTAAGATGGCTGGTAAGATTGAAACTTCCAGTAAGCCATCTTCCAGGCGGCACATAAAGCTGAGCACCACCCTTATCAGCAAAGGATTTAAGATAGAAAATGGCATTCTGGAAAGGGATAGTATTCAATGTTTTTCCATCTCCAACAGCACCAAACTCCAAAATGGACACACTGTGTGGTCTTGGATGTAAGCTAGGCTTATAATCACATTGACCACTACTCACTTGTCCATAAATTCTAATAGCAGAGCTTAGTGCCAGCAGCAAGAACAATGCCACCTGAAACAGTAACAAACACAATTGTCAAAACAAAACATGCTCCACTATATATAATTGCAGATTCATTTTCAGTGAAGGACAAATAGAAAACATGCTCCACTACAATTGCAGATTCATTTTCAGTGAAGGACAAATAGAAAACAACTATGAGTCAAAAGGATTGACATGAAGAAAAGACCAACTTAATTATCTCCCTCCAGTTTACTTACAACTAAAAACAAAGTTCTCACTCTTCTTGAACAAACAAGTACTAAAAATCAGTAAACCAACAATTTTCTTTACAGTACACAAACACTGGAGATTTGACTCAAAGCAAATGCAATATAAAATGAAAGATCACAATAAGAGGGCCAAAAAAAATGAATAGAAGAGTCAAAGGAGACCATAATTTGCTATAAAAAGCTGAAGTAAGATTTGGAAACTCGAAAGTAATGCAGCAAGTAAATAAATGAATCCAGTGAAAAAGTTTAAAGAGAAAAAAAGGGTCTACAATCCAAACAAAGCTGTTCAAAAAGACAGCAACATAAATAGGTAAAACTCACTGTTCAAGAAAGAATTATATAGTGACACAAGAGAGTAGGAGGAATGAATGAAAGAATTCATCTTTACTTAACCAAATCAGTCATCACTTTCAAGAAAAAGAAAAACAGGACATTATTTATCATCATCATACAAAGACACAAATGAATGAAAGAATAAAAAGAAGCACTGTACATATACAAATATGGTTAAAAAAATGACTGAATTATGTATCATAGCCAATGGTGATATAGTATATAGTATAGCAAGAAATGAAAAGAACCCAGAAAGGTAATCAAATAAGCCTGTGTAACAATCATAGAATTCCAACAATCATGTTAAAAAGATTCCAGATTTGGTAAACATATTAAACACGAAAGAAAAGGACTCTAAAGCAAAGACTTTAATGAATAAACAAATTAAATAAAAAAAAACGTACTTACTGGCATCTTCATAGAGAAACAGCTTCTTCAATCTTCAAGAAACAAAATTAACTAATGCCCACAACAGCTATAAAGAAACAAAATTGCACCCAGAAAATTAAAAAAAAAAAAAACAGAGAAGAAGAAGGAGAAGCACCACAGAAACAGAAGAGGGCAACTTTCTGTAAGCTAGCTAGTGAATAATAAGCATTAATTATATATAAATGACACATAAGACTATTGACATTTTATTTATTTTTATAGGACAAAGAAAATAATATGTATATTTGATATTTGGCATATATATATATATATGTATGTATGTTTTGGTAAGTTAGAAAAATAATGAAAATGACAAAAAGATGACAGCTTTATTTTCTATATTTTTCTTCATGCAATAATAAAAAGAATATAAATGGCAATAAGCAAATTTATTGCCACTAATTAGTAATTTACAGTAGTAAATGAATATGATTAATAACGTCTTTCGCCGACAAATTTGTTTGAAACGGCCATTATTATATATTCTTATTACTAATGTAAGAGAGGGAGGGAGTGGAAGAAGCTGAATTTAAGCTTGTAATAGTATTTTGATATTGGCTTATAACATTTGTTAAGATTTGATTTGTAAGAGAACAAAATTATGTTTGGGGAATGATCGAGTGACAAGTGGTGGTGTGATGTTAATGGTGATGTGTTGGGTGGTTAGATTTGACATGTAATGTAAGGAGGATAGTGGTAGCATGGAAAAGTTGGTGCAACTATATAATAATAAAAATAAAAATATAACAATAGAGGGGAGGAAGAGTGTAGTGCATGGGGTATTGAGACAGCATGTGGGTTGACAGGCCAGAGAGTGAAAGTGGGTCCTACATCAATCATAGCAAAGATGCTAGCCTGGCTTCAATCACTTGACAGACCATTACACTACACAACACTCGCTCACTAAAATAACAATTTGGATTTAGATAGAGAATGCGATGAGTTACTCTCTCTTTCTTTTCTTTTTTTTTAAGGTTAATGTTCCATGTTAGATTAACTTTTTTAATTTTACTTTGTTTTCAATGAATTGTTTAGTTTAAATTAAAGAATGTTTTATTTTTAAACAAATTTATGAATATTCTTTTCAAAAAATACAAATAAATAATATGTAATACTAGGTAATCATGGTAATACATACTTAAACTGTGGCAAGATTAAAAAGACACTTGCTCCTATACTTTTTAACTAAATCAAAATCCAACTTCTTGTAAGAGGAAATTGAGTCAAACATTAAATAATAATTTTACAATCGATAATTTCAATTCAAATTTGATTTCAATTTCGATTCAATTTTAGTTTTAAACCGTTTGAAAACTAAAATTTATTAAAAATGTGGTTTGAAATCGAAGCTACAAGTTATGATTTTTATTTTCCTAGAATCAAAACCGAACTTCAGAGTAATATTCTAATTTTGATTTTGAAAGTAAAAATTCGATTTCAATTTATAAATGTTGATTTAGCTTTTATTCAAAAAAATGTTTTGTGCGAGCCTGTGTTCTTAAACCTGCTCATTGTTCTTAATCGAAAAAAAAAAAAAGTGAGCCAAAAGGTAACGATTCTGATTTTAAAATTAATGATTCAATTTCATTTTTAACCATTTTATAAAATCGGAAATTATGATTTTGAATCAAAACACTGATTCAAGTTCTTGGGTCGACACCTGGGCATGTCTACATGCTCTTATATATCACGGGATTCTTTGCATCTGCATCAACATTGTCGGAGATATAAATCGAGTGATGCATTCTCTTACTTATGTTTTCTTAATGTATTTTTACTCGCTCATCATAAAAAAGTTAATTGTTAAACTTAATTATTTCTCAAAAATTAAGAAAAATAATAAATATCTTATATTTTTTTAATCCTTTAATTAGAATAAAAAAAAATTGAAATTTTCATATATATTATTAATGAAAACATAATGAAAACATATAAGAAAAATTAAGTAACAAATATTAAAATTTAATAATTTTTTTAAGATATTAAAAAGTAATCAAATGAAGCAAATTTTGTGGAACTCTTTGACCATCAATGATGAATACTCTTATCTACTATCTTATGAATAAGTTTTCTGAAATTTAATATCGTTGGTTTGTAAATAAAAGATAAATTTATTTTTAATGACAAATTAAATTTTAACATTTGGTAGCACAACTAGGGATGGTAACGGGACGGGGTTTCCCCATTACCTATGGAAATCCGTCCCTAATGGGATGGGGAATCTCCATTTAATTTTTCCATAGTTATGGGGATGGGGGAAATTCTCTATCCAGGCAAGGGGATGGGGTGGGAATAGGGAATGCTATACCCACCCTATGGGGATCCCCATACCCGATCCCACGGGGACCTGTTATATATATATATATATATATATATATATATATATATATATATATATATATATATATATATATATATATATATATCGAGAAAGAGAGAGAAACACTCACGGCTCTATA
>CANYLF012595132.1:0-19458 GCA_948193215.1 Bocquillonia castaneifolia
CACAGGGGAAGAAGGGAAGGAGCTGAAGGTCGGTTAATTTTGGTTGAATCAGAGAATTGTGGTCGGTTGATGACGTGTCATGCCATGCTGCCAAATTTTCTTTCTTTTATCAGCAAAACCAACAGTTACGTCTTGTAAAAACGTTTCATGTCACTTTCACACATTCCATTAGAGTGGCTAATTAAGTAAATAACACAAACATCATCTCTAAAAACACACAAAATCCTCTGCAAATCAAAGCAATAATCTCGGATTTACTGCTTGATTGTGTTCTTTTCTTTTGTTTAAGGGCACTACAAGTGTATGTGGCAAGCACGAAGGCACAACTAAGCCGACCAGCCAGCCAGCCAAGCCTCTTTACAGTGGACCCCACTTGACTAGTATGAGAAAAAATAACTTTTTGGTATTTAAGCTTCTTTACTCTCTCAAATTTAATTTTTTTGGTGAAAAAAAAAACAGAGAAACACATTAAATTTTGAAACAAAAAAGGAAGGGAAAAAGAGAAATCAAAATCCTTAGCTTTTGTTTGGTTGTATTTTTTATCATCTTCTTCTCCAGCTCAAGAACATAACATCCAAATTGAATAACAACTCAACCGCCGTTTTCAAAGTTGCTGCTTTGGAACTCTCAGAGAAGAAAGCAAGAAAGAAGACGAAGAGATCGTTTGGTTTTGCTATTCATAACTCGATCCGGCTCACTGAGTTGTTTTGACTCGGTCTTCTTCTCGCTTTTTAATGAGTTAAAAGAGAAAGAAGATCGAACAATTTAGAATCATCGCCATGGTAAAAACCTTACCGAATTTATTATTATCTGTAAAATTTATTAGATTTGTTCTTTTTTTTATTATTCACTATTATATTTGAATTGATGATTAGATTAGATTCGGTTTTCTTTTAAATATCAGCTTTTATTTGCTTACTGATTAAGTTTTTATCCACTTTGATTTTTTATTTTTATTTTAATGGTTCAGAAAGTATATAATATGATTTTAATTAAAATTATTTGGTTAGTTGTTTGATATAGTAGATGATGAGATATGGCATATGAAATGTGAGAACTATACATAAAAATGTTAATTTGGAAGGTATATATTAGGCTGAAGCTTACGGTCTTTGTGCTTTGTTTCATAATGAATTAAATTGCTTGATTATTGGCATCATGGTCATTTTTTTTATCACTTCTTAATCTATTGGAATTAGAGGCCCTAGTCAAAACTAGGGTAATTGGAGAAGTTTGATATGTGTCACGAACTGAAATTTAGGGAGAAGTTATTATTAGTACCTTCTTATTACTATATATAATTTTGCTTTGGGATTAGGGAGATTTTGTTCAGTGTAAGAGTGCTGATTTCACTTTGCGGATAGCTGCTCAACTCTTAGTTAATTGTAGAATGGCTTGTGACTTAGTACATCTAGAACATGGATGCATCACTTTTTAACAATTAGATTTGTGTTTCATGCGTCCACAATATTGTCTAACAGAAATTCAAATGTTAATAAGTTTAGTGCACCTGTGTTCCAGGAGTATTGAATTGTTAGCCTTGTAGAAATGGTGTTAGATATTGCAGTTTTTGTTTTGAAAATGTTTCCATATCCAAAATATTAAAGTCGTACAATCCCTTATTTTATGGTACTTGGTTAGCTGATAATCTCAGTTACATAATAACTCTCTTAGTATCAGTGGTATTGATGCATATTAGATATGCCAATAATAATATGCATTGCCGCCTATCAGATTCTATATTTTTGCCAAACACATCCAGGTGTGACTATTTTATGATTCTCATGGGTATTTATTATGTAATTCGCGTTGGAGCACTTTGGCATAGTATCCTGTTTAAGAAATCAATTGCCATTAATTTTGTGATCTGTTCCTTCTTTGTTTGATTGTATTCCATGAAACCACTAAATCACTGTTTTGAACATAATGAATAGTTATGTCTGCGGTAGTAAATTTTACTACCAGTCATACATTTTTTTTCTGTTGACTACTTGCCTAACAATGCCTCAAGATTGTTATTTTTATATGTCTGATGTAATCTTCCATTTACAGGCAACGGCAGTTAACATTATAGTTGGTTCTCATGTTTGGGTTGAAGATCCGAAGTTGGCATGGATAGATGGGGAAGTTTTTAAAATAAATGGAGAAGAAATTCATGTTCACACAACAGATGGGAAAACCGTGAGTTTATACAGACTCATTTGCTGTTTTTTCCCCACATTATGCATGACATATATCAATGGAATTCGTGGAATGTGCCAGTCACAAATGAACTTTTGTTAGCAATTAATAACTAAAGAGCTGCTTGGTAACTTTGGTTTTAATCTAGGCTGAAAGTTGGTTTCAATTAGCCATCTTCCAGCAGAATATCATTCCATTTGCTCATACGTCACTGTTTTTGTGTTTCTCTCTCTGTTGCAAATTCACTTCTATTTTATGGTGTTATTTCAAATTGAACTGTTTACAGGTTGTTACAAATTTATCAAAAGTGTTTCCCAAGGATACTGAAGCTCCTCCAGGAGGTGTTGATGACATGACAAAGCTGTCATATTTGCATGAACCAGGAGTTTTACATAACTTGGCTACCAGATATGAACTTAATGAAATCTATGTGAGCTACTTACTGAATTCCTAATTTCAATTGATGTAATGAAGTAAAGTTTGCACCATAAAAGTTTCCAATGGGGTTGTAGACCTTCAATTGATAGTGAAAGATGTCCCATCTATACTTTGCAGACATACACTGGAAATATACTGATTGCAATAAATCCATTTCAAAGATTACCACATCTGTATGATACTCACATGATGGAACAATATAAAGGTGCTGCATTTGGAGAGCTAAGCCCTCATGTTTTTGCAGTTGCAGATGTAGCATACAGGTTGTTTTCAATTTTTATAATGTTTTAGATCTCACATTTCTGTGTCAGACTTGTGCTGAACTCTCTGTTTGTACCTGCACAGGGCAATGATGAATGAGGGTAAGAGCAACTCAATTCTAGTTAGTGGAGAAAGTGGTGCTGGTAAGACTGAGACAACAAAAATGCTCATGCGGTATCTTGCATACCTTGGTGGTCGATCTGGGGTGGAAGGACGAACTGTTGAACAGCAAGTTTTGGAAGTAAGATGAAGAGCTTTCCCTGATTTTCTACAATATACAGATCTACAAACTTTGCTATATGTCTGCTAATTTTAATTAGATGGAGAGTGTTCTCTGATATGGTGTATCTGGTCTATTGAAATTTGCAGTCCAATCCAGTTCTTGAAGCATTTGGCAATGCTAAAACTGTCAGGAACAACAATTCAAGGTGATTTTTCTTTTAATCTTTGATTGATGTTGTAAATACAATATCATGGTTTGCAATCTGATCTAGAGGTCCAACTAGAAAATCAACTGAGAGATTATAGAGGAATTAGATTCTTCTTCCCTAAGGGCCAAGGCTGAAGCTGCCTCTGAAATGCAAATTGGACATAGAACTCTTGATTAATGGACTGTAAAGTCTATAATGTTGGCTAACCATTGTATATAGAACCCATATATTAGCAATGCAAGGACACTTCCTATTTCTCACATTTGACTTGGACATTTTCATGGGTCACTTCACGTTCTGCCATTTTGATTGGCTGTTTTTTTTCCATTTCTCAATTACTGTTTTAATTCGTCCTCATGTTTTGAATATATTGTCTGCTTGAACTTGTCAGATGTATTGTTCAGAATGTTGTGTGCATAAACTATTCGTTGCAAATATCTTACTGATAATTCTTTATATTCTTCTGGCATCAAAATGCAGTCGTTTTGGTAAATTTGTTGAGATCCAATTTGACAAGAATGGGAGGATATCTGGGGCAGCTATACGGACTTATTTGCTTGAAAGGTCTAGGGTTTGCCAAATTTCCAATCCTGAAAGAAATTATCATTGTTTCTACCTCCTCTGTGCAGCCCCTCCTGAGGTATTGATTTTACCCCTCATATTGAAGCATGCCCTAACTTTGCATTTGGTACTTCCCAAAAGTAGAGGTCATAATTATCCCTGAATATTTGTAGGAAAGAGAGAGGTATAAATTGGAAGACCCTAGATCTTACAATTACTTGAACCAATCCAACTGCTATGCATTAGATGGTGTAAACGATGCTGAGGAATATCTTGCAACTAGAAGGGCAATGGATATAGTTGGTATCAGTGAAGAAGAGCAGGTTAGTCTTTCATTAATTCTAACAAATGTTGTGTGCTTGCTGCTGTCAGCTATCCTTACATCTTGTATATTACTTCTTTTCAGGAAGCAATATTTAGGGTTGTAGCTGCAGTTCTACATCTAGGTAACATTGAGTTTGCCAAGGGACAAGAGATGGACTCTTCCGTTATCAAGGATGAGAAATCGAGGTTTCATCTTAACACTATAGCAGAGCTTCTCAAGTATGTCATAATTTATTCGAATCTCAGTTTTGATGTGTCCTTGGTCTTCTTTCTGCAAACTCATTTAAGTCATAATGCATTAACATATTATCTGCAGGTGTGATGCCAAGAGCTTAGAAGATGCTCTGATAAAGCGTGTTATGGTAACTCCAGAAGAGGTCATCACAAGGGCTCTTGACCCTGATGGTGCAGTAGTTAGCAGGGATGCCTTGGCTAAAACTATTTATTCCCGCTTATTTGACTGGTAAAGGAACTTACTTTGCTGTTACCTTCACGTGGCTGTTGCACTTTGTAGAATGATTGTCAATGACTGCGACAAAAATCATCTGTTTACATATTGAATCTGTACATTTCCAAATTTCGTTTGCACATGATTCAGTTTATGGCAGGTTCTTATTCAAACTTTTTGCAGGCTAGTGGATAAAATTAATAGTTCGATCGGGCAAGATCCAAACTCAAAACAGTTAATTGGAGTTCTTGATATATATGGATTTGAAAGTTTCAAGTTCAATAGGTAAACTTTGAGCTTACAGATGTTATTTTCCACATGCATGTTGGCTTGCTAGTTGTTATTGACTCTGTGTACTATACAGCTTTGAGCAGTTCTGTATCAATTTTACGAATGAAAAACTGCAGCAGCATTTCAATCAGGTTTGGTGCTTATTATCATTGTTCTTGTTCACTAGATTTTTTAGTGTCATTGAATTTGCTAATTCAGACTGCATTGTGATCGTATATATATGCAGCATGTCTTCAAAATGGAACAAGAAGAATATACAAAAGAAGAAATAAACTGGAGCTACATAGAATTTGTGGATAACCAAGATGTCTTGGACTTGATTGAAAAGGTCTTGTGCGCTTACTCAATTTGATGCTTTTCATTTATAACATTGTTATTTGTTTGAGATTTATATGCATGATAGAGCGGTCATGCAATTATTTACAGTACATGCACCTGTTGCATGCTTCTGGTATGTATAAAAATTTTAAAATTTTTCTTTTCATATGCTGCAGAAACCTGGGGGAATTATTGCACTTCTAGACGAAGCCTGGTATGTAGCTAATTTTTTTTGTTCCTACTGATCTATTTATTTTCTTTTGGTTACACTCCATGGTATATATATCTTGAGGGACCATAGAATCTACTTGACATACTGTTACTTATGCTTGTATATATTAAAGATAAACTCAAATACATTTGATTGCTTCATACAGCATGTTTCCTAAATCGACGCATGAAACTTTTGCTCAGAAGTTGTACCAGACATTTAAAAACAACAAACGCTTCATCAAGCCTAAGCTTTCTCGTACTAGTTTTACCATTGCTCATTATGCTGGGGAGGTGAGCATATTTTTTTTATATTGTATGCAATTTACTTCATCATATATAATGCTGAAAAATTGTTCATTTTTGTTTTAGGTTAATTATCTGGCTGATCAATTCCTTGACAAAAATAAAGATTATGTTGTGGCAGAACATCAGGATCTCCTGACGGCCTCAAAGTGCTTCTTTGTAGCTGGTCTCTTTCCTCCACTTCCAGAGGAATCATCAAAATCGTCTAAATTTTCTTCCATCGGGTCACGCTTTAAGGTTCTATAGATTTTACTAATCAGACTTCCTGAAAGTAGACTTATTGTTAATAAAGTAATTTATTTGATGAAGTAAGCATTCAATGGTTTCATCTGGTTTCTGATGAATCAAATCTATGGTCCAACATAAATATGATATTTTTGAGTCAGTTTGTAAAAACATGCTTTTTGTTTGATTGTTATTTGGGTTGGGATATTCCTTCAGGTTAACAATTGACAAATCTAGCTGATAAGCCCGCAGTTGAAAGTTTACATGGAAATTGCATCAACTGAAATCTGTGAATATAGCATTTCTAACCCTGAATCTATTAGCAGTTGTTGCCTCTGAATTAATACATAGATAAATAAAAAACTCCTTCCAAGTACAGAACTAATAGCTTTTAGAAACTTAGTAGCATTTAGGTTTTTGGTGAAAATGGCCATAGCATGTGCCTTTGAGATTGCAATTTATGCAAAGGTGTAGTATTTTGGAACTAACGTACAAGACTCATGGCTAGATGATGGCAAGAATGGAGTCTTATTTTTTTTTTTTTGTGACTTGTCATCTGGCACACGACAAAAAATTTAGGTTCCCCCTTAAAAATAAAAAGGACACGAAAGATTCATTACATTACATCTCAATATATGGATTTCACACTAACAAACAGAATGAAGGCGATGGACTCAATTTAGATCCTTCTTTTCCTAGGCATGGTGCAGGTTGCATATGTTGCAAGACTACATTTAAATTCAGTTGACTTGTCATAGTTTGGACTTGAAACATGAGTTGGCTGGAAGTATGGTATGATGGTGCTTTTTTATGGGTGTAGTTTTTAGGATGGTTTAGTGATGCATATTATGTAAATGCCAGCTCTTAACAGGAATTAATTTCTTTTGTTGTTTATGCTCCTGCTCATATTTGTGAAGATGTTTTATGTTCACACCAATTGTGTGTTTAAAAACTGCAGCTACAACTCCAATCTTTGATGGAGACCTTGAATTCAACTGAGCCTCACTATATTAGATGTGTGAAGCCAAATAATGTTCTCAAGCCCATGATTTTTGAGAATGCAAACATTATCCAGCAATTGCGTTGTGGTGTAAGTATAATGAGGCTGCGGCTCTGTCTTTGTTTGACCTGATTGTTTGATTGAAAATTTGTATTTTATGACCTTTGTCATGTTTTTTCTAAAAAATATATTATTTGTATTTAGGGTGTTCTTGAGGCAATTAGAATCAGTTGTGCTGGATATCCTACAAGGAGAACCTTCTATGAGTTTCTTCTCCGTTTTGGTGTTCTTGCTCCAGAAGTTTTGGAAGGAAAGTAAGTCATGATTTAAGACGAAAGAAATTTCAGTAGACCTTTTATCTCTGTTTTTTGAACTATTATCACTTCTTTTTGTACAGCCATGATGACAAGGTCGCATGTCAAATGATTCTTGATAAGAGGGGATTGAAAGGCTACCAGGTAATGAATTCTCTTAATCCATTCTTATATTTCTGCTACCTGTTCAGCTTAATGATGAGCAGAGCAAAGGGGTATTAAATTTATATGAAGTTCTTTTTTCTTCTCACTTTGTGGGGGCTATATGTGACTGGATGAAATGTTGAAAGCTGAAATTTCTTGATGTTGGCATTTGAGTTTGAACCCCTAACTGCAAAGACCAATGGAGAATTCACTCTACTACTTCATATAGGCCTCCTTAGTAGTTTCTTTGGAATATCTTGGTTCTTGGAACTGTAACTGCCATCTATTCTTCATGAGAGTATGTGATACTTGTCTGTTACAGTTCCCTAATTTTTAGGAGAGTATGCGATACTTGTAAAGTTCCCTAATTCTTTTACTATCACAAAGCATATTGGGTTATAACCTGCCCACTCTGTTCATCACGTTGTTAATCTTTCTCATAATTCTTCTTAAATGTATCTGTTAGTTTACCTGTCTCTGTGTGTCCTGTTTTCTGCCAATGCAATATGCAACTCTGATACCAAATTGTGTGCATAATTGTGGGTTTCACAGATAGGTAAGACAAAGGTCTTTCTCAGAGCTGGTCAGATGGCTGAACTTGATGCAAGAAGGGCAGAGGTGCTTGGGAATGCTGCTAGAACTATTCAAAGACAAAGCCGCACATATATTGCACGCAAGGAGTTCATTGCATTACGGAAATCTGCTATTAACTTGCAGTCTCACTGCCGAGGTATTTCTGACCTTTCTAGTACTTTTTTCTCGTCTTCATCTTGTTGCTTTTCAGTATTTCAGTTTTGTTGCATCATAAAAGTAGGGGAGAAGAGAGAAGGGGAAGGGTGGGATGGGGACATATGTAATTATAAAAATGAATACTATAGCTTTTTAATTCACTTCAAAAGGAAATGCCTAGTGAAGCTAGTATTTGCCAATGTTAATTTGTTCTGTACTTGCGTGCTGAAGTTAATCTTGCTTTATTGTGTTCGTTGATAATCCTGATTGAGATTTACAACCTTTTTGTTGTTTGCAATTGCATTCAGGTGTGTTGGCTCGCAAACTATTTGAGCTGTTGCGAAGAGAAGCAGCAGCTCTGAAGATTCAGAAGAATTTCAGAAGATATACTGCCAAGAAAGCCTATTCAACCCTATACTCGTCCGCAGTCACGTTGCAGACAGGCTTAAGAGCAATGACTGCTCGTAATGAATTTAGATTCAGAAAGCAAACTAAAGCAGCGATTGCTATCCAGGTTTCAATTCCGCATCTTTTATTCTCTTATCATTGAAAAGATGCTGTAGAAATCTAAACTTTAGCTTTTTGAAAATTCAGTTCAAGTTGAACCAAGTTAAATTTCTTTCTTATTTTCTTTTCTTGACTTAGCAGATGATTGATTACTTTTATTAATTCTATTGGTGACCTGCAGGCACAAGTGCGTCGCCACATTGCATATTCTTATTATAAGAGACTTCAGAAGGCTGCATTAGTTTCTCAATGTGGCTGGAGGCAGAGAGTTGCTCGGAGAGAGCTTAGAAAGCTTAAAATGGTACACTTAATTTCCTTAGTGTGGTTTTGTTTTTCAAACGTCCAGAGAGCAAATTGCATTAGAATGAGTTCAGATGGTAATGACTACTGTAATTTTTCAGGCTGCAAGGGAAACAGGTGCGCTTAAAGAAGCAAAGGACAAATTGGAAAAGCGTGTGGAAGAGCTGACATGGCGGTTACAATTAGAGAAGAGATTGAGGGTATGTAAAACAGTTTATACCATTGCTTTGTAAGATGGACTTATCTGGACCATCATTTCATTTGTTTTTATTTGAGTTGCAGACTGATTTGGAAGAGGAAAAGGCCCAAGAAATTGCCAAGTTACAAGATGCTTTGAATGCCACGCAAACACAAGTAGAAGAAGCTAATGCCAGAGTAATCAAAGAACAGGAAGCAGCACGAAAAGCTATTGAAGAGGCACCTCCGGTCATTAAGGAGACCCCTGTTATTGTTCAAGACACAGAAAGGGTTGAAAAATTAACAGCTGAGGTGGAGAGTTTAAAGGTATGCTCTCGAACATGGATGCTAATTCATTTCTGTGAAAATAGTGTAGTGCTGTTTTGTCCAAAATTACATGGATTCAAAGGGATCTTGTTAGAAGCTTTATTGAGCGGCTATTGTTACTGTCAATGACCAAAATTTAGCTAATCAATTAGCTAAATGTTGACTGCAGAATTGGTTATACTATCCCCTGAAACTTAATGGTTATCTTGCTTTGGCTGCTTAGAATTTTATGTGACATGATTGCTCATTTGTTTATATTGTATCATTCATGCTACAAATTACTCCTTTAATAAAACAATTCTCAGGAAATAAAGGAATTAAAATGTTGATGATAAATGCCTAGAATTTATTGCCATGTTCTCTGTGGGCTCCTGATGAATTTGTATTGGTTTCCAGGCTTTGCTGCTGTCAGAAAAACAGTCAGCAGAAGAGGCAAGGAAAGCTTGTACAGATGCTGAGACCAGAAACTCTGAACTAAGCAAGAAACTTGAAGATGCAGTGCAGAAGGTGGATCAACTTCAGGAATCAGTTCAGAGGTCTGTCTATGATTATTGAAATAGAATTGTTTTTTAAGTGCTAAAATTTCGGCCCTATAATTTTATTAAGTGCATAATATATCATTCAATTATTGATTTATGCCTTCATTTATTGATTTAAGCCTAGTTAACTCGATAAAATCTTCCAGCCCTCTAGAAATTTTCTTGTCACAATTTACAACTCTCTCTTCATTTAAGTGAGTATGCCTGCAAGTACACATTGTCCTCATCATTTACCGTCCTGCATTTTGATTTTGATTAAATCCGTGCTTTGCATGTGATTACATTCTCTGCATGAGTGATTTGTTTTCTACTGAAAATACTAAATATGAGAAATCCTAAACAGTGGGTTTACTTGTATTTTAGGCTAGAGGAGAAGCTTTCCAACTCAGAGTCTGAGAACCAAGTTCTTCGTCAGCAAGCACTGACCATGTCACCAACAGGGAAATCTCTGTCTGCACGGCCAAAAACAATAATCATACAGGTAGGTGTGGAACCCTTGATTGTTATTTACCCTTTCATTATGACATGAAAGCTTCCATAGAATTTTTTTTTATTCACAAGGCTGAAAATTTATGTTGGTGGTTAAATTACAGAGGACTCCAGAGAATGGAAATGTTGCAAATGGAGAAACAAAGGTGGCATCAGTAAGAGAACTTGGCCTTATAATGCAAAACTGCATTGTCATGATTGTAGTGCGTTTATTATAAATTCTTATGGTCTATGGTCTATTATTAATCTCAGGATGTGATTGTTGCTACACCAAATGCACGTGAACCCGAGTCTGAGGAAAAGCCACAGAAATCTCTCAATGAAAAGCAACAGGTAAGCAGTTGTAGTGCACATTAGCTGATCAATCAATTCACTAATTAGCAGAGTAAGGATATGGATGAATTTCCCCCCAATACTACATAATGCGTTTTCTATTTGAAGTGTGAAACTTTGGTTCCTGTGAAGTTTATGCTCTCCTTTCTCATGCTAATTCTTCTTCCTGCAATCTTTTTTTCTGGTTCAGGAGAACCAGGATCTACTAATTAAGTGTATTACACAAAACTTGGGATTTTCGGGGGGCAAACCTGTTGCTGCTTGCATTGTGTACAAATGTCTTCTTCACTGGAGGTCATTCGAAGTTGAAAGGACTAGTGTGTTTGATCGTATTATTCAAACAATAGCTTCAGCCATAGAGGTAATTAACTATATTACCATGTATGCAGTGCCCTTTTCTCCAACCACATTCAGCCAACCTTTGCGTTTTGGTGTCAACCAAACCAAGTCATGAATATATGACTCATATTGGTTACCTTGAATTTTATTGAAGGTCCCAGAGAACAATGATGTCCTTGCCTATTGGTTATCTAATTCATCTGCTTTGTTACTGCTGCTGCAACATACACTGAAAGCAAGTGGAGCAGCCAGCTTAACACCCCAACGGAGGAGAACAACTTCAGCCTCTCTTTTTGGGAGAATGTCTCAAGTGAGAGTTGATCCTTTTTCTTGTAACAGCATGCATTTTGTAATTTTACTTGTTTCTCCTTTTTCTTTCTCTTCTTCTAATTGCTTATTTGGATTCTAGGGTCTCCGGGCATCTCCTCAAAGTGCTGGTCTCTCATTTCTTAATGGTCGAGCACTTAGTAGACTGGATGATTTACGACAGGTGGAGGCCAAGTATCCAGCGTTATTGTTTAAGCAACAGCTTACTGCCTTTCTTGAGAAGATATATGGAATGATTAGGGACAATCTGAAGAAAGAGATCTCTCCATTGCTTGGATTATGTATTCAGGTTGTCGCTTAGTTGTTGCTGTTTTTTCTAAAAATTTCAAACACGAGAGAATTGTGAAGAACACTAAAAAATTAGGAAAAAGAAATTTTACCAATATGAAAATGCACACGTGCAGATGTGCATGTCAGGGACTCTGTTGATTTTATTGTGAACATGAGTGCAGGCACCAAGAACGTCCCGGGCAAGTTTGGTAAAAGGACGCTCTCAGGCTAATGCTGTTGCTCAGCAAGCATTAATTGCACACTGGCAAAGCATTGTGAAAAGCTTAAATAACTATTTGAAGATAATGAAGGCAAATTATGTGAGTTATGACTTCCATATAATGTGCTATTTCTTTATAGAGAATGTCAGCAATAATGATAATTTTCTAGGAGAAATATCATTCTTTGGTGTATGTTCTGCAGGTGCCTCCCTTCTTAGTTCGTAAAGTGTTTACTCAAATATTCTCATTCATTAATGTTCAGCTATTCAATAGGTAAATGCATCTGTTAATTGCTTTATTTAGTGATAATACGTAAGGATGTCACTTCATACAAAATTTGTGATCTTGGTTTTTTCTGTGTCTGCAGTCTTCTTTTGCGGCGTGAGTGTTGCTCATTCAGCAATGGAGAATATGTGAAAGCAGGTTTGGCTGAACTAGAACAGTGGTGCTACGAGGCAACTGAGGAAGTAAGCATGCTGTATCTTTACTGACCTTTAGCCCCTGCGGTTGCACACATCTAAACATCTTTTCCTTTGTGCAGTTTGCAGGCTCAGCTTGGGATGAATTGAAGCATATAAGACAGGCTGTTGGATTCCTAGTAATATTTGTCTCAGCAGTTTTTCTCAGTTAACTTATAAATATCATAGGAATATTGTGCTAATCTACTTCTTTCAATGTTGTCATTAGGTTATACATCAAAAGCCTAAGAAGACTTTGAGTGAAATTACAAAAGAACTCTGTCCGGTCAGTGCTTTTATCATCTTTCTAAGCTTATTTTGCATGTCAGATTTTATTTTCTTTTCATCTTCTTTATTTGTCGTAAATTGCAATATTGCCTGGTGTTCTTCAGGTACTAAGCATACAGCAACTATATAGGATCAGCACAATGTATTGGGATGACAAATATGGCACACACAGTGTGTCTTCGGATGTAAGTGACTACCTTTGAGTTGGCAGTGATTGTGTTGCTTTTATTGGCTGCTGATTTCCAAGCTTCTGCTTTGTCCATCCTTCTTTTTGGTGTTTAACTTCTTACTGGATCTATGGCTTCCATTCTGAAATAGTTTGGTTTTACAGGTCATAAGTAGCATGAGAGTTATGATGACGGAGGACTCTAACAATGCTGTCAGTACTTCTTTTCTGTTAGATGATGACTCCAGGTAGAATTCAACACTGTTAACTGCCCCTCAGCTTTCTTTTCTTTTTATGGTCTTAGCATTCACACACAAGAATGCATAATTCATCGTGACATCTAATTGCAAAATGCAATTTGAACGCTTTGCAGCATCCCATTCACTGTGGATGACATCTCTAAGTCTATGAAACAAGTAGACATAGCAGACATTGATCCTCCACCATTGATTCGGGAAAACTCTGGCTTCGGGTTCCTACTTCCACGCGCTGAGTGATATTGATCATCTCTCTCTGCATCACATCATCTTGTCCTTGGGGTTGTCGGTCAGATGCCCCATGCAAGAACGTCCTAATACCTGTGCATATTCGTCACCATCCATGTGTATAATATTTTTGCATCAGTTTCAGGCTGCCATATTTGGCAACAAGTCTTTCCTTTCTGCCCTCGCGTTACATAAACAAAGAGGGTGGTATTTGTTCAGATGCCACATCACAGTTAAAAGTGATGATGTGCCATCATCAGAGGCAATGGTGCCTTGGTATTTTCTGGTGCCTACAACAGGCATCAATCATATTTTTTAATTTTTTTTAATTTTTCATCTGGTGTTCTTCAATATATTTGTTGGGTTTTGGGGTGCTGTAGTGGGGTTTTTTTTTTTTTTTGATGTAAATGACGTCTGCCGCATTTTATAGGCGATTGTTTGTATGAGAAAACAAGTTGTATGTAGCCTCAATTTTTTTATTTATTTTTGTTCCTCGGTGTGAAAATCAAGAAGCACAAGAAGGTCGCCTTCATATCGTGAGGCTTGATCGAGCTTGCAAAATTTGCAAGCGAGAATTCTATTTTAAAATAGTTTTTAGCCATTAAACTGATGTAACATTGCAGTAAAAATCATACACTAGTTGCAGGCCAAGTACTTTTTGGTAACAATATAAAGCTAGCCTAGATTAAATTATTATATGGTGAGCACAGAACAAAGAGCTTGTCGTCGAGAAAGTCCGAATTCACGAGGGGTTTTGTGCAGCTTCAATCGAGAGAAAATTACCAGTAATATGCAGTTATATTACTTGAACATCCATAATGAAGATAAGAGAGGACTCTTGTGGGCAAGAGCCGATTCAACTCGACAAATGGAAAAGACAACGTTATAAATGAAAAAGAAGCTGCTGTTCCATGTCAGCATTGGCATGGAATAATAAACCAATCAAATGATGATATATAGATCATTATATTTATGGGTGGGAACCATTTCTACATAGATGGTGGTAATTTTCTTATTATCTCTCCTCTCATGTTTGCACATAGATAGTGGGTGGTTTATTTTTATATATATGTCAGAGCTTAATTGGTTTGCTACACCATGTCAGCTGTTGACATGGAAAACCTGCTTCACACTATAAATTTTCCTAACCATAAATGCACAACTGAGAACCATTAATATTGAAAGCCTTAATATCCACTTCACAATAAAATATGATAAAGTAAAACCTCGATAAATTAATACCATGAGATCAAGAAAATTTATTATTTTAGAAAGGTTATTTATTTATCAATAAATTAATCATTTATTAATTTAAAAAATATTTTTATATTTTATTCATTTTGTATAAATGTTATTATAAATAAAAATTAAAATATAAGTATGGTAAAAGTGGTTATATAAACATTTATAATTTTGAAATTCATAATATATTAATATAAAAAAATGATATAACTTTTATATTATAGACGGTAAAGTTTGTAAAAGAAATTTTAGAAATGAAAAGAATAACTTAAAATTTTATTTGCATGAAGTGTTCAATGTATACGGTTGTCTACAACAATCAAGATTCAAATGAAAGTTGTGTCTTACTAAATGTTTCTTAAAAAGAGGTTTTTTAGTAATTGAGACCTTGAAAAATTACTTGCTCCAGTATGAGAAGAATATATCAAGTGTATACTTTGCAAAAAATTAAGAATAAAATTGCATTTAGTGCACATGGAATACAAATAAAAGAAACAAATAACTTTAAATGCATTCCTTTAAAAATAAACTTTAAATGCATATTTTAGAAAAGTGTAAAATATAGAAAAGAAAATATCCAAAAACGACTTAATATTATGAATGTAATGTTATAGTTTTTTACATGTTTGATGAATTATTAATTTATATTTTTATTGGGCCTTAGGGAATTTAAAATATCTATATTTTTTTTTGTAGGTTATAACCCCCGGGTGTATCCGGGGCTCCGTTTTACGGTGGCCCCGACTAATCACCCGAGCGAGGGAATGGGAAATACCCTCTCCCAGTAGCTCTCACGGAAGCCCAAGTAGCGCAAGCGCTACTCGAACCCGTGACCTTGATTATTATTTTAACCCCTTGACCCAAGTCGGGACCGGAAAAAATTATTATAAATTATTATTTAAGAGAGTATATTAATTTATTGAGATTATGTTATGATGAAGTTTGGTGATAGTAAAATCCCAAAGTTGTTTTTTTTAAACTGTGAAAATCAAGAACAAGGCCTAGAATTTGGGAGAGATTAAAAGATACGAAACTGAAAAATAAATGTGGAGAGATGGTTTCAGATTGAACATGGCCAAAACAATACCCTCATAAGCACCTAGTTCGAGAGAGTAATTTTTAGACACGAGTGAAATCGCTGTGCGTTTGCACATGAAAGCTTACAAATTGCTCTTCACGGCTCTGAAAACTGGTTTTTTATTGGTGAATGCGCAGCATTTGCTCAACTGATTAACAGTAACCAAAAACTTTGCTGGCTTTGTGCATCAAAAAATCATCGGATCTTTTACTTTTTCATCAGTAAAAACTAGTCTGAGAAAGAAATAACAGATGTTAAACTTTTCCCACAAGTTAGGGATTATTGAAAAGCACATTCAAAATCTAATTCAACTAATCAAGATGGGAGCTAAGGTAGCTACTGTTTGATACACAAACAAACCGAATAAGAATTGTTTGTTACAAGTGTTACAAAAGTATTGATACATTACTGTTAGGACTGCTGCACATCTGCTGAATGGCTCATCTTCATTGTAGTCTCCATCATGTCTGGAGATTGGTCCTGCTCTGAACTTGCAGATTGATCTTGGTCAATAGGCACTGGAAGCATCTCTGTTTTCTTCTTTTCTTTGAGAATCACCTGTCTTGGCATTACATCTAACAGAAAGCTTCCTCCATTCCATACAGCTGCAGAAACCTTGAGTATTTGGAAGACTGCATGCAGTTCATAGGACAAGAAGATTGGGACTGTCAGTGCCATGGTTGCCACAGTAAATAGACCTTGCAATAGGATGTACATAAGCATGCGATTCTGATCCCCGAGCAAACCACTTAATCGCCACCATATATTGTTTGCTTTTTGCGCTTTCTTCGAGAGCTCCCTGATCAAATTATGATCAACTCAAAAGCTAAGAAGTCGGTCAACTCATCAAATTAATCCACATGACCATCTACATGCATATGAAAAGACAAAAAGAATTAGAGAAAGATGGATTGTTTATAACCTGTAAGAAGTCATGACTTCAGGATCTCTTAACAGCCTCTGCCGACGGAGGACATTGACAATGAGAAAATATAGAACTTGCCAAAGGCTGTAAGCAACCAAGGGCACCAAGAACAGCCAGGTAAACAGGTAGGATTTATCTTCTACGTACGGCCATGATGCTCTGCCTGATGATTCTTCAGGATGCATAGCTTCAAGGGTCGCTGGATTCCACCAGCGTACAGTGAAGAAAACTAAACCTGGAAATGCAACCGTTCTGTTAGAAACCAGGATTCTTTAAGTCATTGGCAATTGACCAAAAAATCTCTACTATCAAAAAAACTTGACCCTCCATTGTCAGTCAGTAAACTGAATGTACCCAGGAAAAATACCAATTGTGAGAGGTTGCAATTTCCTATATTCACTAGAACCACCGTCAGGAAAGGACTATGAACTAATTTGTTTCAGAAACTGAATAGGTCGAGCTTGAGCCACATGGAAATGCTCCTCTCTTAAATGAATCATCATAGTCTAAGAAATAATTGATGTGTTATTTAGATTTATTACTTCTCTTCCTTTATTCATAACGCAACAAGGTTTGACCATCTTTAAAGGAACTTGAAGCCCCTTGGATTTCCGAAAGAATTATTTCTTAAAAGGGACATTGAATTTGTTTTAAAAAGTTCTTCGAATGAATGAGGAATGATCAACTCACCAGGTAAAAGATGAATAAGGACACTGACAAGTTTGTCAACAGAACTAAAAACCAAGCTACAACGCCAAACAATTAGTGCCCATGCTAAAGGTCCCTATAGCATCATTTAGATAATATAAGTTAAAAAGAGGTTAAATAACTGATCCAGCAATTGAAAAATGTAAGCTGTACAGGGCAATCTACTTACTTCAGCAAATGAGAAGCAAACCATGAAAAGCTTTTCATCCCTGGGATATAGAAGAAGGTCGACCAAGAATATTGTATTGGCATAATAACAGAAGTCCTGAAAGGGAACAATTATGTCACTTTTCACATTTCTCAATCTTATATGATCAAGAAGCAGATATTACAAGCAAAAGTTTCGAGTCAGATGAGTTAATGTTAAGATAGACATAGAGCTTTGACATGCATGCACAACATTGCGAGATTACCAATTGAATCGGATGCAGTACTAATGTTACACTCAAATATGAATCACGTCATGAGTACTTATCCTCTTAAGCTTAACTACTCATGTTTCTGCCCCGTGACCCCAACCACACACGATTCTTCAACATTCATCTTTAAATGCATATCGCAATGTGCTTTCATAAACATACATTATCCATGGAATTCAAACCCATGATCCTTAAAAAGATCTCGTAAAAACTCCAAAATTCTCGAGTAAAGAGGTACATGTGCACATAAAAACCAACTAGGTGATGGCACAAAGCTTACCAGGAGATAATAATGCCATTTCTTGAATCGATAGTATATCCACCTAAGGGGAACAAATACAAAGTAGAAGAAACAGTATACATACGGAATATCTTGTGGCCCTGCACCAAAAACATAGGCAGGCGTTTAAAAGGATCACCAACATCCTGACTATATAATCGTAGAACAATTCATTCGATCAAACAGTAAACTCACTTGCTCCAAGGAGAAAGCAAAATCCTCCAAACCCAAGAACACCAAGAAGATGAGTCACCTGAACACAAAATTAAAAAGAAAGGGAAAGAGAGAAAAAGAATCAACTTCAAATCCAAAATTTTAACAGGTTCATACAATCTGGAACTACAAATAGGCATTTTCACATATAATAACCAAAATGAATTCAATTTTAAGATTAATTAAAAGTAATCATGCTAGAAAGACAAAAGGGCCAACCTTACTAAGAAAGCTTTCATGCTCCTCAGCTTGTTTTGCAATCTTAACTGCTTGTTTAGATATGATCTGCTTTGTTTGATTGGCTTGTTTTGATAATATTTCCTTGGTTTGAGCCACTTTCTGTACAAAAACAAGAGATACCCAGATCAAAAAATCAAACAAAAACACAAAAGAATCCATCTTTATACAGAAGTTAAAAACAAAGCCATCTTCTGTACAAAAACAAGCATACCCAAATCAAAAAACAAAACAATAACTATAAAGAACCAATCTTTACACGTTAAAACAAATGAAAAATGAAAGATATTAAACAAAACAATAACTATAAAGAACCAATCTTTACACGTTAAAACAAATGAAAAATGAAAGATATTAATGAACCTTGGATCGGTCTTTGAGTCTTTGCTTCACTTTTTCAAATGAATCTCCATTAGAAATAAACTCATCAACAGGGTCTTCATTATTAGACATTCTTCTTCTTCTTCGTTCTTCCTTTGTTCTTTTGCTATGCAAATAGACGCAGAATTGAGACAACGGAGAGACTAAAGGGCGGTCGTAGAGCTATATACGGAAGGAATGAGATTTGTGTCTGTCGAAAAATGAGAAATGAAGATGGTCATATTAAGATTAGATTCCAGACGACACAGTATTTTATATCGTACAGTATCATTTCATTCCCCATAAGCCCATCTGATATAAAATAATTATATTCTTCCAGATCTTGCCAACATAATTGTATTGCGACAACATGTTGGCCTGCTCAATGTGTTATATGTAAAATTTCGAAATCAATAATTTGTAGTAGAATCTAATAATTTGTATAATCGACTTAGAAATCTTTAGTTCAAATTCCTTCCTCAATTGTTAAAAAATATTATTGAATTCTTTACTGACAGAATTATATGATGCAATTGTACTTATATAAATAATAAAATATGTGAACAAAGTTTGTATACATAAAAAAAAA
>CANYLF012595363.1:0-18876 GCA_948193215.1 Bocquillonia castaneifolia
TATTTTTTCAACTCCAAAAATTCAAATAAAAAATTTTCTAAACACTAGACATATTGGGCTTTCAATCCATATATAATGCATAAAAATTTTCTATGATTATTTATGTGGTTTTAATGCATAAAAATTACATCTTTAGGTGAAAATATGTGTTTGAATGTCAAATAATGTATGCTCACATGTTCTGGGGTTGATTTTGATGTCATCACGTTTAGAAC
This sequence comes from Bocquillonia castaneifolia, assembly GCA_948193215.1. Taxonomy (NCBI): domain Eukaryota; kingdom Viridiplantae; phylum Streptophyta; class Magnoliopsida; order Malpighiales; family Euphorbiaceae; genus Bocquillonia; species Bocquillonia castaneifolia. Next base: position 216 of record CANYLF012595363.1, read on the forward strand.
ATTCATTTTTATCATCCGGGCCACTTCTACGTTGCATTTTTCTACTTTTTCTTGTGTTTTCTGCATTTTCTGTTGATCTGGGTGTGGAGTGGCATCACGCCACTCCAAGTGGTGTTGAATAGCCTGTACCACCACTCCACACTGGCGTTGGGCTCCTTTTTGGCTTTAAAAATGCATTTTCGCGTGGAATTAAGCGATGAGGTAAGTTTCTAATCCTTCTTGGGTAATTGTAGAATGTTTAATGCATGAAAAATAATTAACAATGATCATTTGGTAATCGAAATAGGCTAGAAGAAGTTAGAAACCTACGTTGTGTTGTTTGTTGCTAATATGTGTTTTAATCACTGTAAACGCTTAATTTTTGGATGCAGGAATGGGGAAGCGGCTCGGAGTTCCCAATGATGATCACTTATGCTCACAAGGCATAAGTAGAGTGATTATGGCTTTTGTTTTGATCATGTAATGTTTCAAAATGGATTTCAAGATTTGGAAGTGCATTATTTTAAGACAGAAAATCATTTTGGAATAAAATCTTGCATTGTTTTCATCATATCTTTTCATACGAGCCTCAAAATGACCTGAAACCTAGCCTTGTAGTAAATTGGGCCATTCTGCATGTTTTGTCTCTAACACAAATTTTCTAATTCTGACGTTTAGGGCTCCAAAATCGGCTTAGAACATCTACTGCCATGTTAATGGGCTCAGGTGTGATGTTGAGCCTAGATTGTGGTTTTAAGGTTGGAATGGGCTTCATATTTCATTCAAATCTTATGGGCTGGCCTCTTAAGTAATAATTAAGCTCTTTTAGGCTTAAGGTTAGTTGAGAGCCCAAGTACATATATCTTTTAAAACTTACAGGAGATCATCTTTGGATTTGAAATTCAAAACATGATTTGCATCAATCATCTCATTCAAAATTCAAAACAATTAACAGAAGATTTAATCAATCAATCTTCATTTCAAAATTCAAACCTCTTGCTTAATTTCTAAGCAATGACACAGAGTCACTGCCTATAAATGGCACACTCAAACTCATTTCAAGGGGTTAGCAATTTCTGGGTGGCAACTTTTGAGTGAAAAGAGTTTAAGCTTCTGTAATGTTTTTTTTAAGTGTTTTAGAAAGAGAAAACATAAAAATAAACAAAATGAACAGTACGTGATTCAAAAACAAGAGAAAAGCCAATCAACTCAAACAACTGAGGGAAATCAAGCCTTCCTATAGCCAAATTCAATTTAATACTTAAATTGAATTGCTGTCTATTGGATCTGGAGTTCTGCAAATCTTCACTGTAAGTGCCCTAAACCTCTTTTATTGTTAATTCTTTATTGTCTTCATGAAATTATTATGATTTACATTCATCAATTGCATTGAAATGTTCATCTGCTTAATTTTGCCGTGAAAGTTGTACGTACTGTGTTTTTTTTTTTTTTGTATTTCTCATTAGATTTCTGTTTTGTTAATCCTAAACATGTTTATATGTTGGATCTATTCAATTAAAGTGTTTTATGGCATGATTGTGTGATTGTTAATGGTTATGGGTGATTATTATTCAATTTTGGTTGTCTATACTGCACTATACGTGATTTTCTCAATTTTCTTGTTTTGATGATTTTGATTATGAAAATTGTTTTAAGTCTTGTTTTATGTTGTTTTTAGATGATTATAACATGTTTTAATTAAAATCAAAAGCATTTGAATTGATTTCAATCGATTTCAAAAGTTGCAGTATATTGTACGTTCATTTCAATTTTAATTGAAATTCATTGTAAGTTGTTTAAATGCTTTGATTTAGTGTTTTATTGACTTAATGCATGTTCTTATGGCATTTAAACGATTTCTAAAATGATTTTGTGCATTATAATTTATTTTGATTGATTTTCATAGAAGTCAGTATGTTGGGTGTTTACTGTAAGTCCTTGGCATGATGTATATAGTTGATTTATATGCTTTAATGTTTATTTCTATTGTTTTGATGTTGTTTTGGATTGTTTGCATGCAATTTGAATGATTTATGAGCATAATTCATAGTTTCTATGAGTTGTGGAGCATATGTTCACTGCAAATGCCAATTGAGTTTTGTTTGATTACTTAGATGCATACTAGGTTGGGTTGTGCAATATAGACACTTATTTTAGGTTGTTTGCATCATGCATTGATGTTCTGGTTGAGTTTTCCATCAATTTTTGAGGTTTGGTAAGCCCGAAAATTACAGTTTTCAGCATTTTCTGCTGTTCCCTGTGCATGTGTGTGGCAACGCCACTATTTGGGGTGAGTTGAGTCAAAACGCCACTCTTAAGAGTGGCATTGTGCTCAACGCCACTCCCAAGAGTGGCGTTGGGTGGCTTTGGTGGCAAAGAGTGGCGTTGCTCTCTGTGAAGGCTCCTCTAGTACTCTACAACTTCTGTGTATAAAAATTTCACATGGAATATAGCTAAAAGGTAAGTAATATAACTTTCTTTGGTAAGAAATAGGCAAAATGTGCATGAAATGAACCTAATAAAGCTATTTGGTAAGTCTTAGGTTAAAATGGTAGCAACCTAGGTTGTTTGATGTGTTTGTGGTATTTGCTTTAACCATTTGCATGTAATTGGGACTAACTATGGTTTGGTAATGTAAAATAGATCCTTATTTGTATGGAAACTCACCTTTTGCATGCTTTATATGTTGTAAAATGTAAGAATGTATTTATGTGTTATGTAAGAATGTATTTATATGTTATGTAAGAATGTATTTATGTGTTTTACTTGCTTTTAGTAGTGGAAATGAAGGTGGGTATAATCCTATGAGTTGCTTGTAAGAATCAAGCCTTAAGAATGCATAAGTCCGAGCCTAGAATCTCTGTGTTTATTTAGTGTCTTATGCATTCTTAAGGGAATCGAGACGCTCACCAATTACTTTTCCCGATGCCTATTCGGGTGGCAACTCACACTATTAGCTCCCGTATGCTAAACGCACAATGTCGCGGTTGTCGCATGACTTGGATCATTGAGGTAACCCCTCCTTATCCACAATCACCTTTTTGCATGTAATTTGATTTTTTTTAATCAGATTTGATAAATGTTGTAAAATGAACCTTGTTTGTTAATAATAGAAATTGACCTTTTAAATGTATTATGCATGTAAAATGTAGGGTTTTTCTTTATTTTATTGCTTTGATATAATTGCAATAGAATAATTCTAGAAGTGGCTAGTAAGAATCACGCCCTAAGAATGTGGTAGTTCGATCACAGAATCTCTGAGGTCAAGGTGTCTTTGCATTCTTAGAGGAATCGAGACGCACACCATGTAAGATATTCCTGATGCCGGTTCAGGTGGTGACTCCATTATTAGCTTCCTTACATTAAACGCACAGTGCCGCAGTCGTCAGTCAGGCTGGAACTACTGAGGAAACCCCTCTTTGTCTACAGTTTGGTGACTCTACTAGGGAATGATAGACTAATTCATGTGATTATAGCCACTTCTTATTATTATTCCAAACTCTAGTTTCCTTGCATTGCACGCTTGCATTAAAACACCCTACCACGCGGGTATCATTGGTCAAGCTGCCCCTGTTTTTCAATGCGCACTTCTTGGGTGGCGAAACCAATGACTACCACTCATAGTTGGAATTGTCCTACTATTGCTTACCATCATAGCTATGGTTAATGAGTGATAGTTAATGGGAAATTCTGAGCTGAATGGCCTACCATCGCTTGAACCTTTTTTGAAAGAGGGAGATGGTTAATGGGAGTTCGCCTTCTATGGGAACCTTTTTTAGCTTAACCGACTGAAGCCATGTAATGACCCTAGCAATTTCCACTAGGACTTACCAAATGTTGTTTGCCTATATGATGCGATGAAGCCATTATGATGCCCTAGTCTAGTGTTGTTATTTTAAATCAAATCTCTAATTGCTACCTATGGGGGGTCAAGTGTTGGTCTAATTGTACCTGACTAATGCTAGAAACCCTACAGTTTAGGATCAATTAGAATTTGAGAAGAGTGACCTTGATTAATACCTTTATGAAAGGGACATTGGTGTGTTGGTCTAAATGTACTTGACTAATGCTAAAATAACCTTAGAACGAGGAAAACATTATGGAAATTCGTTAAGACAAAAACATGGGATAAGGATGTCATAATGACTTCTTGTTTGGTTTGGATGTTAAGGGCTTTTTCCTATGTGAACGTGCATACTACGTCGACAATAGCATCCCCTTTTGATTCGAAGGCCCAAACCCATTCCTAGGTATTGACTTGGCCAAATGAACACGTGTATGGGAGAAATAAGGTTGGAAGTCTACCACTTGGTAGTAATTGTGATTGACTAACGTTTGTTACTTGTGCTGGTTGATCCATGCATTCATGCATCCTTGCATACACAGCATAGCATGCTAACCCCTTATTTTTCAGCAACATAGAGTCCTCTAAAAAGCCTTGAGCAAGACAAGCTGGACGCCTAGTTCAAAATGCACCACCACTAACTCTAGAAGCTCCCACTTCCCCAAGCACCATGGCCGGGTTGAATGATGATAACTTGAAGACCTTGCAAGAAATGATGGACAAGACCATTAAGAAAGCCTTTGAAGGGAGGGATGAACGCAGAAAGGATGAGTTTGAAAGCAGTGATGAGGAGAGGGATGAGGAAAGACACCCTGATCAAGAAACCCTGGATGCTTTGATTAAGAAGATGGAGAAGCTCCAAGAGATGGTCAAGAGCAAAGACCAAGACTTTGATTTTGACAACTTAGGCTTGTATGGGATAACTGGACTACCACCTAAGTTCAGGATGCCTGATGTGCCAAAGTTCAATGGAGCTGGGGATCCAAATTGCATCTCAAGCAATACATAACCATTACTCTATCCAAGACTTAATTGATGAAGGGAAAGTCATAGACCCTGACTCAAAAAACCCTAGTACAAAAAGAAACCCATTACCAAGCTATAACAATGTACCACCTAGAGTTGGCTGCATTGAGACTGGCTTAACTGAGGAAGACGTATGGGCATCCTTTACTGATGAAGACTTGGAAGAGATGTGGGTCAATGTTAAAGATGATTCTGAGTAAGAAGAGGAAGCTCTTAGGGAAGAATGGAGTTCCTTTGAAGAGGTCAGAAAGGAGCTTGATTTTGAGCAAGAGTATGTGGAAGATCTCTTGGGTCAACCCTCAAGTAAATTCAACTTTAAAGTTTTATATCTAAAGCACCCACCACGTACTACTCCTCTAAAAGATATTGAGTCTACATGGGGACCTGAGTTTGATGTTTATGATAAAAGCACTCCATGGCCCAAGGGATAGGGTGAAGATGTAAAAGATTAGGATAGAGCTGAACCATGGCAATAATTCTTAGACAAAGAAGATGTCCCAACTTCCATTAAAAAGGATATTCGGGCCTTATGTGAAGAAATTGGTGGAAAGCTCTCATTTCCAAAGGATGAGATTGATTTCTATGTGATCTAGAGTATGAAGGATGGCAACATCAGGGATTGTTTCAAATTTGATGCACGGTACAGCTCTGATGAAGATGAGTTGGTGAGTGACAATATGATGAGAATTGATAATGTTGCACCCTTTTTAGTTACTCGAAGTGGGAAAGATTTTCAGAGGAAATACCTAGGAGAGTCAAGTAAAGCGCTTGAGGAGGAAGTGGTGAAGAAAGCTGCTGCTGCTGACATTGTAATTGAACAACTCAAAAAGACCAAGACTAATGCAAGCATATGGGACTTACTAGTTTCATCTGAGTCTCATAGGCGAGCTTTGGTTAAGGCCTTGACTCAGATCCCTACTGCTGAGTCCACAACACCTGAAGAAGTTGTTAGATTGATGATGGAAAAGAGGAAAGGGGAGATCACTTTCTCCAATGAATATTTTCCACTAGAAGGAAGAGACCATAACAAGGCATTGTTCATTACTGCTGAAGTGAATGGCAAACGGACTTCATGTGTGATGGTAGATGATGGCTCATCCATTAATGTGTGCCCATCTAAAATTCTTTTCAATATGGGAATAACTAAAGAAGATTTGAAGCCATCCGACCTAGTCATTCGAGCCTATGATAATTCCAAATAGCCAGTTGAGGGGATATTTACTGCTAAGGTCATGACTGGGCCAATTGTTTCTGAAGTGGATTTTACAGTCCTAGACATTCCCATGACTTTTGTTGTTCTTTTGGGATGACCTTAGTTTCATGCTTTAGGGGGAGTGCCTTCTACATTCCACTAGAAGATTAAGTTCCCATATCAAAGTGAAATTCTGACCATCTCAACAGAACCAGTTGCATTAGTTGTTATGCTACAAGCTACGCCTTAGGGGGTCATCTCCCCTATGTGCTTTCAGATCATGGGTAAATTTGAAGGGCCAAGTAATCGCGTAGTCAATCAGATGGTAAAGAACATGGAATACATGCCTACATTAGGATTGGGGAAGAACTAACGGGGAGTCACCCAGCTGCCAGACTTCAAAACTCAAACAACCAAGGAAGGCCTAGGCTATGATGGCAGTGAGAAGATCAAGATGGGGAAGACCTTTGTAGATTTCTTCATTCCTGAAAGTGGGATCCTTTATCGAAGAAAAGCTGAACTAATGGACATAGTGAAAATCCAGGCACTGGGTTTTGAGATATTCAGAGAGCTACTGGACACCCAAGCTGTGGAGAAGATGCTAATGGAGGGAATCAACCAAATCAAAATTGAGGAGCTGATCGACTTTAAAGAAGCCACTCCAACTGTAGTTTTCTGAAATATATGAGTTTATAGAAAGCTCATTAGCTAGTTTGTTTTATGAAGAGTCTGATCTTGATGTAATAACGTCCGACTTGTTTGAGGACGATTCTATTTTTCTTTCAAAGGTCAATGATATAAATGTTGATTTTGCTTATTTTTGCGATGTTTTACCTGATGGCACTGTGCATTACATAGATCATACCATAAGCATTTTTGACATTAATTCTATGTAAACCCATTTTATTAATCTTGGCACAAAAGATAATCCAAAGGAAATAATACTTGCATATGATATTACTGCTAATGAGAGAGAAAATTTTGAAAAAATATTAAATAAAAGAAAAAGGAGTATTTGCATGGACACATGACGACATGCCAGGTATTGATAGAAGCATTGTAGAACATCGTATCCCCACAGATCCAAACAATAAATCGGTTAAGCAGAAGCTATGAAGACTCAGGCCAGAATGGGCGAAGCTTATCAAAGAAGAGGTTGAGAAGCAACTCAAGGCCAGGTTTTTGGAAGTTGTCGACTATCCAACATGGTTAGCCAACATAGTCCCAGTGCCTAAGAAAGATGGAAGGGTGAGAATGTGTGTTGACTACAGAGATCTGAATAAAGCATCAATGAAGGATGACTTCCCACTACCCCATATTGATGTTCTGGTGGATAGCGCAGCATCAAGTGTCATGTATTCCTTCACTGATAGCTTCCCTGGCTATAATCAAGTCATGATAGCACTTGTAGACAAGATCAAGATAGCCTTCATCACAGAATGGGGTATCTTTTGCTACAAAGTCCAGCCATTCAGACTGAAGAATGCACGGGCAACTTACCAGAGGATGGCCACAACCCTATTCCATGACTTGATGCACAAAGAAATTGAGGTCTATATGGATGATATGATGGTCCAGTCATCAACTCGATAAGGGCACTTTGAGGCCTTGGACAGATTCCTAATAAGGGTCGAGAGGTACAACTTGAGGCTCAATCCTAAGAAATGCATCTTTGAAGTGACTTCTAGAAAGCTCCTTAAACATATTGTGAGCTAGAGAGGGATTAAAGTGGATCCGGACAAGGTCAAAGCCATTCAAGACATGCCAGCACCCAAGACTGAGAAGGAAGTAAGGGGTTTTCTAGGGAAGGTTCAATACATCAACAGATTCATCTCCAGATTAACTACGATTTGTGAGCCTATATTCAAGCTACTCAAAAAGGGTTAGAAAAAGTGGGATGAACAATGTCTAATAACATTTAATAAAATCAAGTGATATCTAATGAACCCACCTGTCCTACAGACACCTAAGGCAGGGAAGCCATTAATATTGTATTTGGATTTGGGGGATGATATTATAAGAGCAATGATCGCACAAGAAAATGAGGAAGGATTTGAGCATGCCATCTACTATCGTAGTAGGAAATTGTTATCCGACGAAGCAAAGTATGATGTTGTTTAGAAAACCTGCTTGGCGGTAATATGAATGACATGAAAGTTGAGGCACTACTACCAATCTTTCCAGGTTCAAACTATAGCCAAAGTTTATCATTACGCTACTTATATGAAGCTCCAGTGCTAGTGGGGAAGCTTGCCAAATGGTTAGTATTGTTGATTGAATTTGACATACAGTACTTGACTAGAAAGACCATCAAAGGAAGGGCCGTAGCAGAATTTCTTGCTCTGAATCCAATAGAGGGGCAAGAAAAATGGGAATATGATTTCTCTGATGAGTCTTTAAACTTGATAGAGGTGAATGGGTGGAAGCTTTACTTCGATGGAGTAGTCAACCAGAAAGGAGCAGGAGTGGGGCAATTCTGATCACACCTGAAGAAGAAAACATCCCTTTAGCCAAAAGACTGGACTTCAAAGTCACTAATAACATGGTAGAATATGAGGCATGTGTTTGGCTTAGAAGCAGCAATTACAACAGGAGCAAAGAATCTTACCATCTATGGGGATTCGATGCTCATAATTAATCGAGCGTCTGAGAATTGGGAAGTCAAAGATGGGAAGCTAAATCTGTATGCGGAATACACTTAGATGCTCACCCTGAGTATTTTAAATTGTACATTCACACATCTACCAAGGGAAGAGAATCAGATGGCTGATGCACTTACAACTCTGGCATTAATGTGGGAAAACCTTGGCAACATAGCAATGAAGCCACTAGTAATGTGCAGATCGAGAATTTCTTATTAACAAGGAGAACGGGTGATGACTATGTATGGACCAAAGGAAAAGCCGTGGTTTTATGAAATTATGAGGTTTCTAGAAAAAGGAGAATACCTAGAGGGGGCTTTGGGAAAGAAGAGACATGCTTTGAGAGTCACCTCGAGGAATTACAATTACCACAAGGAGATATTATACAGACGAGCTCCTAACAGGATACTACTTCGATGCCTTGATCAAAATGAAGTAGAAGAAGTCATGAAGGAAATTCTTGCAGGAGTTTGTGGACCTCATATGAATGGACACACTTTTGCTAAGAAGATAGTTTGATAAGGGTACTACTAGGACAACATGGACACAGATTTCATAAAGCCAGTTAGATGATGCCATGAATGCTAACTGCATGGGAACCAAATTCATATGCCACCTACTGAATTACACAACCTGACATCTCCATGGCCTTTCTCAGCTTGGGGGATTGACATCATTGGAGAAATAAGGCCAATGGCTTCTATTGGGCACAAATGCATTCTTGTTGTAATTGAGTATTTTTCCCGCTATGTGGAAGCTGTCTCACTTCCAACAGTTACTGCAAAGAATATGGCTGACTTCATTAACAAAAAGCTCATCAACAGATTTAGGCAACCGCATCACATCATTTTAGAAAATGGAGTTCAATTCCAAGGTGAAACAGCAGATATGCTAAAAGAAAAGGGAATTGAACATCACAGGTCATCACCTTACAGACCTTAGGCTAATGGTGCGGTTGAAGCGGCCAACAAGACAATTAAGAAGATTCTAGCTAAGATGGTGAAAACATATACAGACAAGTTACTATATGCACTCATGGGCTACAATACAACCATGAGAAGTGCAACAAGGGAAACTCTCTATTCTTTGGTGTTTAGAGGCGAAGATGTGCTGACAATAGAGACTTAGATTCGATCACTAAGAATGGCTTTAGAAGTAGAGATTCCTGAAGCACAATAGGCTAAATCGAGGTATAAACAGCTGTTGTCTTTAGAGAATAAACGAAAGAAAGCTCTGCACCACACTCAAGTGTATCAATAGAGGATAGCCAGAGCATTCAACAAAGATGTCAGAGTTAGGCCAATTAAAGAAGGGGATTAGGTGCTAAAGCAAGCCAGGCCTATACCATTCGATCCAAGAGGAAAGTTCAAGCCAAACTTGGAAGGCCCATATCTGGTCAAGAAGATCCTACCTAGCAGAGCTGAGAAGATTTCAGATCTGGAAGGGAATGAGTTCAGAGAACCCATCAATCTAGGTCATCTTAAGAAATACTACCTTTAGAAAAATGTACAAAAATAAAAGCCTGATGAGCTGAAAATACATTTGGATGGCTCATGCAAAAAAAAAAATTAGGGCACACGCTGGAGTGAATACCTTATAAAAAGGCATTCCAGGCAAAAATTAGGGCAAGCCTGCTAGGCTAAAAACCTCAAAAAGAGGCAGTCTAGGCAAAAAAAAAAAAAAAAAAGGCAAAATGAACAATGAGAGAAGAAAGTAAGATAGCAGTAATATCCAATGAAATCTGTTAAAGTACGCTTATTGTGCTCATATTAACAAAATAAACTTTACATTAGAAAATTGTCAAGCCTACTTATGATATTTAATTCTATGTCTGCATAACTAAAAAGATAAAACCTTGCATAAATAAAATAAACAGCTATGAGACCTAATTTTTCTTATTCTTCTTGCTCCACTTGATGTTGTTAAAACTAGCTTCCAGTGCATTTCTTGCATCTTCTCTAGCTCTCTTTGAATGTTTTGCGTTGCTTGCATCATATAATTCAGCACTTTTACCATCATCATCAGACAGCTCAGCCTGCACATTAAAGCCAATCTGGGTAAACCGCATCAATGAGATCATCATCACAATCAGATAATTCAATTACAAGATAGCACTTACCAGATCAACCCAAGCCTTGTAATCGTCATCAGTAGTGACTCTGTGGGTCAAAGTTAGAGTCCTCACAATAATTCTGCCAGCCCAACGCGTACGGGTATCCCCGATGAAATAAGGATTAACAGCATAGGGCATGAAAGTAGGGATAGCAGCAAGAACTCTCTACACCATCCCATATTGTCTACAAACACTAGCAGGAATGTAGAAGGTCATAGTCTCAAACCCAGCAACGACCACATAATTGTCTGCAGAATTGACGGTGACAAAAGTCAGTTTCCACCATCCACAGTGCCAACGGATAAGATCCTCACTTCTAGAAGTAAGGAAAGAAGTCCAACCACCAGTAACTTGGAGTCCAACATGTTCAGCTTGAGTCAGAGCATGTTTCCTAGATTGGAATTGGCGAGGCTTGTAGGTCATAGGATTCACTGGGGGCATCATTATGCCTAGCCTTTCCTTTAGCCAGATCTGGTGAATAGCATAATCAAGGTTAATCAAGCTAACAGGAGGGAATAGTGTAAAAACAAGAGGGGAATGCAAACCTGGAGTAGAAGAGGACTGCCTAGAAGACACTGAGTGTTCTTAATAGAGTCCAGACCGATGATTGTTTCAGCCAAGATAAGCAAAAAAAGGATTATAACCTTGGTCCACTTGCTCTAGCACATGGGCAATCTGACAATTTCCTTTGCCTTCAAAAGAAATCAACAGAAAGTAAGAGTACAGGCAAAAGCTAACAATCATCTGCCAGGATCTGCTACCCTTTTGCTTTAAACCCCAAATTCTAGTAATCTCTGAATTGAAATTGACTCATCTTCCATACAAGATAACATCTGGTCATGAATTAGCCCTAAGAAAATAGCCAAGGATTCTGGAGTACGAGATCTAAGGCTAGGCAAAACTATGGCAGCATTAGATTCATGAATCTTGCCCAAAATCCCCTCAAACTCTTCAAATAGGGGGCAAAGCTCAACGCCATTAAAGAAGAAGACATGATGCTTGACATTCCAATAGTCGACGGTAGCATGAAGTTTGGGATCAAAATTGAAATTTAGGAAAGATTTGAACTCCGCAAGATGAAATCTATCTAAAGAATTCCAATACTAAGATTCTAAACACCTTAGATGACTTTTTAGGGTTTTCTGTGAATTTTGGAACATCTTGATGATTTAAGGAGTAATTCGAAGTTGGATTGATATTTTCAGAAGCTTCTAAAGTGACCTAATGTTTTTATATGCGATTTGTGGCGCTTGGGGAAGTCCGGGTCTGAAAGAAGTTGAAAACAGAGTTAAACAGTCGCAACCCATCGCATCTGCAAGTGAAGTGGCATTATAGGCATGCAAACGCCACTCCTACACTGGCGTTGGTTATGCTTCAATGCCACTCCAACACCAGCAACCCAGATTTCACAGATTTTTAAGCTTTTGAGGGATTCTAAACATTCCATTTCATGCATACATCGTAGGAAAAAAAGTAGGAAAACATACATGCATAATCAATATATGTCCATAGATCATAAAGTGCAGGTACATGTTCGAAAAGAGAAAAAGAAAAAAGCGACAAGACAGTCCAAGCAAGAAAAGAAAAAAATGCTATCTATGCCTCTCCATCATCCTGGACTGCCTCCTGATGAGAACAATCTCTAGTAGTGGTCATGTCAACTGGGACATCCACATCCTCATCCTCAGCATCTGAAACTACAGCTGCCTCCAACTCGTTAAGATGAGTTCTCAAGTAATGGTTCGTCTGTGATGCACGCTCATAAGCCAGTCGCCAAGCGTCACAAGCCTCAACAGTGAGAGCCTTACTAGCTTGATAATAGCTAGCAAGACGGGCAACCTCGGTAGTCGGGATCTAAGAAAGAAAGCAAGTCGAAAAAGCGGAATTGAATCCAAAAAAGCACAAAGTTTGAAAAGCTTACATGAGTGCATGCTGGAGAAAAAGTGATATAAGGTGAAGCCGGAGTAAGAGTACGCTCCACAATACCAATAGGAGAATGGTAAAGCACAGTGTGACCTGGGAAAGAAGTAATCATGCCAGGAACACAATCAGCAGGGTCCTCTAGAGGATGCCTATGAACCGGGTGCTGAGACCGCTGTCGGGTAACCCTAACTCTGAGAATGGTCTCTGACATGGGAGAAGGTCGAAGGCTGGGCCCAGCATCATCACAAGCAGTACGAGGCACCTCGATTGACTCGAGGGCATCCTCAGTATGCACCTCCTCAATCTCTGGGGCATCAATGTCATCATCCAAATCCCCAGGAATAGTGAAAGAAATAACACCATTTTGAGCCTACACGATTCGGAATTAGCACTTTAATGAAAAGTATCACGAGTGGAAGAACTTTAAAGATTAATGCATACCTAAGATAATCTCTGCTCAGACAAAGGGAGTTGGGGAAGACATCTCTTCAGCAGGAACTTAGCATAAGCCTTTGAACGAACCAAGAAAAGGGTGCAAGGAGCTCCAAAAAGTGCTCGTTCTAATGCCTTACCAACCAAGGTATGACCCTAGAACATATCTATCAGAGGATGAACTGGCACTCTACTCGTCTGTCTAGAATACTAGTGATAAACTCTCTCTCCAAGATACCACATCCGCATCCCCAAACCCTTAAGAAGAATCCTTAGTCTGTCCTTCTGTCTAATAGAATACATATATCTGGGGAAGTTCTCTGCACTACCCAGCCAATCAACATAAATCTGCAAGAATAAGACAAACAGGTAAGTTTCTAAAAACATTCAAAGTTGTTTTAAACTAACAAGTTTGTTCATTTGACATCATTAATAGTCAAGGCATTAAGAAGAATGCGATGTTCATGAACCGACGTCTCATGGGTCGGCTACCGGTTCATGGCCCAACAACCTAGAAGTGGTAAGGATCGAACCAGGTGGACAGGTGTAAACTGCTGAATCAAGCCAAGTTCAATGGCCTAAACCTGCACAAAAAGAAAATTAGAATCTAAAAGAAATGGCGGAAAGTAAAGCAAGATGGTTGATTAACTTACATGGGCAGCATGCCGAAAGCTGCAAAGCTTCTTCTGCCCAGCGAAATAAGGTCCATCCAATAACAAAGATAAGCTAGGGCTGTAGATCCCCAGTCAAATGTACTCATAGTAGTAAAATCTCGAAGAATGGGTACCAAATGGATGGGAGCAATGCTATTGGTGTCACAGAAGATGGTGCTACCAATCAAGTACAGAATAAATGTACGTGCCATCCTGTCCGGGCGCTATCCTACCCCGCCATCATAGCCCAACAAGTGGTTAGCAATCTCATAAATGTGTAACTGCCTGGAAGTCTTCCACTGAGGAACTATACCAATCATCAGTCGGATATACTCATCCTGGATGGCCTCGCTCATAGTGTATATCCCGACATCAAAAGGGATCGACTCCCTAGTACAGGCCAGATCTGTGATAGCAGAAAAAGACATAGGGGAAAGGGTATATTCTCCACATGGCAACTGGAAAGTATGTGCAGTACTAAACCATCTCTCTAACAAGGCCTGCATGGAATGGCGATCACAATGACAACTTGCCTGGTCCTCAGATTGAGATGGTAAAGCAGTAATGAATGGTCCAAACCCAGCCTGATGAACCAAGGTACGCACCTCAGGAGGCATTACTCTCCAAACCTCATGGTCTTTATAGAAATTGCCCTTCTGATCAAAAGTAATAGTGTCTCACTACAAAAGGTAGGTACAAGTATGGTTTCAAATTCTAACCTAATTGTCATTCTTTCTAGCATATTTGTTATTTTTTTACTAACTTAGGAAGCTAGCACATGCATATATACATTTACAGTGCTCATATAAGCATAATTTTGCATCTTAAATAGTCAAAACATGTATTTAGAGCCTTGGAGGGCGCAAAACTCGTTCAAACCAACGTTTCAGGGTCCAACGCCACTTGGACTGGCGTTGGAGCCCTTCAACACCACTTGGACTGGTGTTGGGTTCTCTAGGTGGCGTTTAGCAGCATTTTCTTCCATTTTACAGAAATTTAAAGAAAATCAACAGTACCCAGTCGTGCAATGATGAAATTGACGTGTTAGAACACTTACCCGGCCTCTAGCACGAAGAGAAATGTGTTTCTTGATGGAAGAAAGAGGTGAAACTTTGTCTCCATAAGCTAAACCACCATTATAAACCTTGCAAGTTTCCTCCTTTGTTTCAAAAATGGAGATTGAGTCCCATTGAGGAAGAAGACGAGGGTCCAAAGCTGCTAGGAATGCCATTTTGATAAGTTTATACTCAAAGATTTTTGTTAAAGATTGAATGAGAAAAAGAAATGAGGAAAAAGATGAAAAAGAAATAAAAAAAAAGAGAGGAAGAAGAGAATGTAGCCCGCTGGTTTCAAATGCTAAAGTGGTAAATTGCCACTTTGGTCCCTGAAGAAAATTTTCAAATAAGGATGGAAGTTTTGATGCAAATAAGTCCAAAATAAAGATATAAGTCTAAGAAAGGCCAATTTGAACCCAATTGGGAGTAAAATTCAAAAATTCAGCAGAAATTACAAATAACTACAGTCAGAATGACAGAATTGAAGGCATAAAATTATAGAAAACCTAAAAAAATTCTAGAAAAATTGTAGAAAATTCCAGAAAAATTACAAAAAACCTCAAAAAATTCCAAAATAATTCCAAAAAATCCCAGACACCTTCTGAGACTTAAAAAATAGTTTCAAACTCTGAAAGTATTTGTAACTAATCCCAACAAACCTTGTTTTAAACTCTGAAAGTATTTAAAACAATTATTTGTTTTAAACTCTGAAAATATTTGAAGTAATTTCGATCCAAACCTCGTTTTAAACTCTAAAAGTATTTAAAATGAGTGAGATCAACCTTTTCCAAAAACTGAAAGTATTTGAAACCCAATCCTGATCCAAACCTTATTTTAAATCCTGAAAGCATTTAAAATAAGTGCGATCAAACCTTACTTTTCCTCAGTGAGAATATTTTGAAATTTCCCTAGTGAAGTGAGATCTTCTCTGTCAAAATCAATTTTTGGGGATTGCCCTCAGTCAAATCCAGAACATCCCTAGTGGAGCATTACCAAGAAGATTGTGCTTAAAACTTCAGAGGATTGCCCTTATTGAAGTTATGATTATCCCTAGAGGATCGATTTTAGAGGATCGTCATCAACTCAAGGAAGATGCATAAAATCCTCAATGGAGCAATTTTAATAGATTTAGAAAATCATTCCCTAATGGATTTAATATCACAAGGATTGCCGTCCAGAGAAAATTAACACCATTTCCTAAGAAGTCAAGTCAAGGCAGCTGAGGTCCGAGATAAGGTTCCGCACTCTGGAGCTAAGGTACACGATTCCTTTCTCAAAAATTATGTGTTAGTACTTTGCTGTCATTTTCCATATTATTGCTTAATATTCCAAACCTCCGACAAAGCTGGGGCAAACTATAGACACCTAATTTTTGGATGAAGGAATGTGGATGGGGCTCAGAGGCCCAATGATGATGGCATATGCTTTAATTAGCATAGTTTGAATGATGTTGGCTTCTTGCTAATCACTCATTTGTTTTTGAAAATGTTTTGAAACTCAAAAAACCCATTTTGAGCCAAAAC
Source organism: Bocquillonia castaneifolia (assembly GCA_948193215.1). NCBI lineage: Eukaryota > Viridiplantae > Streptophyta > Magnoliopsida > Malpighiales > Euphorbiaceae > Bocquillonia > Bocquillonia castaneifolia. The sequence goes on from CANYLF012595363.1 coordinate 16,598, forward strand.
TACCTTGTTTTAAACCTGATCGTGCAATTTTCACACAGTTTTAGCCATAAATTTTTAAACAAGCCTCAAAATGGGCCATTCTGCATCTTAATGTCTCTTTGGGCCATTCTGCACATTTTTGTCTCTAATACACTTTTTTAGATTTGACCGTTTCGAGCCTCAAAATGGCCTCAGAAGGTCCAACGCCAGTGTAAGCCTGCAACGCCAGTGCAGACTGGCATTGGACCCCCTCAATGCCACTGCAACCGGATTTGGTTCCCAAATAGCAGTTTTGACGGGTAGTTTTACCAAAAATCATCTCTTTTGAATTTCAAAAGATTAGATGATGTAAGAAATGGATTTAGATCTGTTTTCATTCGAATTTAAGCATCTTATCTTGTTTCTATCATTCCATTTCAAATTCAAATCAACTTTCTATCTTTTCTTCATCTTTTATGATTCCAAATTCAAAATCAAATCTCCTGTTAATCTTATAATCAAAATTAAAAATAATGTTAATCTTGAATGTAGACATATGCCAGACTAGATTCATTTGATTATCACCTGATAAAGGTTAACCATCATTTGAATTTGAAAACAAGATTGAGATTAAATCCAATTTTGAATCTCTTATGAACATCTGCCTATAAAAGGCACATTCTTTTCCTTTGAAGGGGGGTTGGCTGGAATTTATGCATACACAGACACTAGAAATCTGAATTAATGTTAACTCGATTTTAAGCTAAAATCAATCAACTAAACAAAAGTTTTCTTGGACTTAGGAAGTTTAGGTCTTCCTTTTCTAGACTTTTTGGGTGTTCTTGAGAAGAACAGAACCTGCCCATTCTGGTTTCTTAGTAATTAGTAACAACAAAGCATTGTTCAACATCATTCAACACTCCTGAGGGTACTCAAGCCAATTTCGAAGAGTTTCAGGTGAGTTTTTTACATTTTATTCTTTGTTTTGATCATCAATGGCAACATTGGTTGTGTGTAATATGCTTCTTTGCAATTGTGAATGATTATTTGCATGGTTTATGGCTTGATTAATATGATTAAATGATGTAAAATAATGCCAATATGCTTTGTATCTGCATTTTATGTCACCAACACATTTCTGCAGTACCAAGAAAGCTCTAGGTAAGGTTTGAATCTATTTCATGTTAATATGAATTTTCTATGATTATTTATGTGGTTTTAATGCATAAAAATTACATCTTTGGGTGAAAATATGTGCTTGAATGTCAAATAATATATGCTCACATGTTCTGGAGTTGATTTTGACATCATCACGTTTAGAACATTCATTTTTGTCATCCGGACCACTTCTACGTTGCATTTTTCTGCATTTTCTAGTGTTTTCTGCCTTTTCTGTTGTTCTGGGTGTGGAGTGGCATCACGCCGCTCCAAGTGGTGTTGAATAGCCTATAATGCCACTCCACACTAGCGTTGGGGCCTTAGACTGGCGTTGGGCTCCTTTTTGGCTTTAAAAATCCATTTCCACATGGAATTAAGCGATGAGGTAAGTTTCTAATCCTTGTTGGGTAATTGTAGAATGTTTTAATGCATGAAAAATGATTAATAATGATCATCTAGTAATCGAAATAGGCTAAAACATGTTAGAAACCTAGGTTGTGTTGTTTGTTGCTAATATGTATTTTAATCACCTTTTTGCGTGTAATTTTATTTTTGTAATCAGATTTGGTAAATGTTGTAAAATGAACCTTGTTTGTTAATAATAGAAACTGGCCTTTTAAATGTATTATGCATGTAAAATGTAGGATTTTTCTTTGTTTTATTGCTTTGATATAATTGCCATAGAATAATTCTAGAAGTGGCTAGTACGAATCACGCCATAAGAATGCGGTAGTCCGATCACAAAATCTCTGAGGTCAAGGTGTCTCTGCATTCTTAGGGGAATCGAGATGCACACCATGTAAGATATTCCTGATGCCAGTTTAGGTGGCGACTCCATTATTAGCTTGCTTATGCTAAACATGCAGTGCTGCAGTCGTCAGTCAGGCTCGGACTACTGAGGTAACCCCTCTTTGTCTACAATTTGAAAACAATCTGACTACAAAAAAAAAAACAATCACACATGCTCCTTGTTTATTTGAAGCACAAGACCATCTATACAGAAACCCAGTTCACAAATCAACCATATACACAAACCCAAATCTAAAAATTCATTAAAGAAATGCTAACCTAGAAACCAATTAAGATTCTACCCATTATGAAATTGTAAAAGGGTCAAACATAAAAAATAAAAAAAACAACCATAATTAGAGAAATATGATCTT
>CANYLF012596263.1:0-11519 GCA_948193215.1 Bocquillonia castaneifolia
TTGGCAACCCTCCAAAGTGACACATCACACAATAGAACACTATAAATACTCCAAGATTCTACAGGTAAAGGATTCCAACTTCTAGCTCATTAATTACCACATTTAATACCTCAACTAACTTGAGCGTCGGAGTGAGACCCAGGACACTTGTCCCGTCCGACCTCTCTTCTCTTTGTGCAGGACCTACTCCGGCATAACCAGTCCCCAGGGCCGACATAAAACCTATCCACAGCCGTTACAGACTCAACAGACTAGACCACAGCCCAGATCCAACCCACCACAGTCCTGTCGGCTCCATCAATTATTATTAATATAATTTTATTTTTATTTTTATTTTTTAATGAATAATAATAATTTAAATTTTATCATAATATTTTTATATAGAAGATTATTATATGATAAAGTAAATATTTTTAATGAACATATACTAAGTATATGTATAAATGGGTTTAAAAAGGTGAGGTGTTACATATATATATATATATATATATATATATATCAACTTAAACATGTACATACATATTTAATATTAAAACAATTCTACAAGAGGCTATTATTCTTTTGAATTATAAGATATTACAAATATATATAGAGTATATCAACTTGAACACTACAAATTGCAAAAAAATCCATCACTAAAAAATTAAGGACGAGGGTAATTAAATAGCAATGGATTTTTGAAATTTTATTATCAATTATTGTAATTCATGACCATATATATAAAAGTAGATTTTTTTTAATATTTGGATTGAATATTTCCACACATATCAATTACGTTAAACATATTATATTTTAGTTATTTTCTCATATGTAATTAAATGATTTTATTTTTAGAATGTAAATAAATAACTAAATCATTAATGTTAATGTATTATTAAAATTTCTCTACAAATTTTTCGACATTTTAATATAAGTGTTACATTTTATTTGACAGTCTATTATTATGTATTATACGTATATGATTAACTTATACTAAGAATAGTTACTATTGATATGATAGTACGTCATAACAAAAAATAGAGTTACATATATTAGTTTCTTACCGAATTATATAATTATTAGATAGGGTTTTTTTTTTTGTGATTGAGTATTTTACTTGATAGTTTAGATATAAATAATATATATTATAGAAATATCATAAAATATCACATGGATATAAGCATATCAACTTGAATACATACAAGTATATTTAATATTAAAACAATTTATGAAGAGACCATTATTTTTTTGAATTATAGGATAATATTCTTATACATCATCACGTTTTCACTAAATTTCAATTATATCATAATTTTTAAATCATTTTAATTTGATCAGTTATATTTTGGTTTGTTTTAAATATATCCAATCATATATTTTTTATTTTAAATCTATCAAGCCATTTATGTTTTGTGGACATATCAAATGGTCAATGGTCCCACTTGAAAACATGTTGAACACGTGACATCTTTAAGATCATATCATGTTAGTCATCCTATTGAATATATTTAAAACAAAACATAAACATAATAGCCCCTAAGAGAAAAACCCTTGATTTGGTACCATCCCCGGTAAACTCGGGCTCGGAGGATCCCCTCGCGCTCACACCTCACTCTTCTTACTCGACTTTCTAAAGGAAAAAGCACGATAGCAGACATTATTATAAATATATAAGATATCAACTTGAACATGAAAGAATGCAAACCCAATCATTAAAAAATTAGTGATGAGGATAAAAAAGGGACGGATTTTTTAGGAATTAGTGACGGATACAGATACAAAAACATTAAAAATTGAATTGAAGATATCCAACATCTTATTATTGTTATTATTATTTTGGAATAGTATTTTTATATATCTAATTAAATTTTATTATAAATTTTAAATATATCTTATTTTTAAACTTTTTAAATATATCTAAATATGTGTTAAATACTAATCATATAACAATTTTTAATATAGTTGTTAGCTAGCTCAATGGATATTTTGTCATGTGATTACAAGAAATTTTTAAAATTTGAGATATATTTAAATTTTTTCGCTAATAGTTAGAATATAGTTGAAATCATTTTAAATGTTGACATTTATAAGATTATTAATTTTGTAAAAGAACAGTGTCCGCTGAATTGATTATCAATTATTTTAAAACATCTCTTATATAAGTTTGTCATGTCATTTAGACATGCTTGAACAAAAAGAAAAACAAGTTTGAAACTTATGTTTAAAGCAATGAAAAAGGAGCAGGAGCCGGAGTCCTTCTAATAGGACCAGGTAATATCCAAATCATCTATACTCTGAAACTTATGTTTAAAGCAACTAACAACATGGCAGAGTATGAAGCTATGATAGCCGGCTTGTTGCTGGCAGAAGAAGTAAAAGCAAAAAACTTGGCGTTATACAGTGACTCACAGTTGGTAGTGAATCAAATAAATGGAAATTTTATCGCAAAAGAGCCGCTTATGATAAAATATCTGGAGAAAGTGAAGAAGCTGCTACAAAGGATCTCAGATAGAGGCGGCAAGGTGGAAGTATGTCAAGTCCCTAGAGAGGAGAATAAAGAGGCGGATTTGCTGGCCAAAACAGTGGTTGATGGGGCAGAAGCTTTTCATAAAATCCCATTAAGGGAAGAATTGACTGGCCCAAGTGTTGAAGGGGAGGAAGTCTTGGAAATAATAGAGGTGGTTGAATGGATGAAACCCATCATTACCTACAAAACAACATGAGAGCTGCCAGATGACAGGAGAGAGGAATAAAGGCTACAAGCAATTGATTCACTTTACCATTATCAACATGGAGTTCTATTTCTAAAAGCCATATCTCACCCATGGTGCCGCTATGTGTCAGCGGGAGATAGCCTATACTTGATGAGGGAAATTCACAAAGGTATTTGCGGGTCACATGAAGCAACCCCTACACTGGTCAGAAAAGCAATTCTTCAAGGGTATTACTAGCCGACCATGTATAGTGATGCATAGGGAATGATGGAAAAATGTGACAAATGTCAGAAGTATGCTAAAGTGAGCCATTTACCGACTAGTTGTCAGTCACCGATTGGAAGCCCCTAGCCCTTTGTCGTGTGGGGAATGGATATCCTTGGTCCCTTTCCTTAAGCATCCGGCCAAAGAAAGTTCTTGATTGTGGCCATAGATCACTTCACGAAGTGGATAGAAGCCATGCTAGTACCAACCATAACTGAAGAAAAGATTGAGAAGTTTTTTAGAAATGAAGTCATCTGTAGGTTCGGCATCCCCCACACCTTGATTACAGATAATGGAAAGCAGTTTGATTATGAGAAATTCTGAAGCTTTTGTGGAAACTTGAATATACAACTGCACTTCTCATCAGTGGCACACCCACAAGCTAACGGCCAAACAGAAAATGCCAATAGAACTCTGCTGGAAGAGATCAAGAACCGGCTAGATGATTTGAAAGGCGGCTGGGTAAATGAACTCTACAGCGTATTGTGGGCCTACAGAACAACTCCGAGGAAAGCTACTGGAGAATCCCTACAATGATCCCAGCAGAAATAACATTCCCACCCTGGCGTATGTTAAACTACAGTGAAAAAGAAAATGAAGTATCAGTAAAAGTTAATAATGATCTATTGCAGGAGAGAAAGGAGCAAGCCGCTATTCACGCAGATGCATACAAACAGCATGCCGCTAGATATTATGATAAAAGAGTAAGAGTCAAACACTTTAAAGCGGAAGACCTAGTCTTACGAAGAGCAGACGTGGGAAAAGGTGAGGCAAGAGTAGGAAAGTTGGGAGCAAACTAGGAAGGGCCCTATGAGATGATGGAAGTACTTGGTAAAAGGGCATACAAATTGGCAAATCTTGATGGAACTGTCCTACCCAGGACCTGGAACACCGAACTATTGGGAAAATACTATTAGTAATTGTAGTTGTCTCCTTTACAATCATCAATGAAAAAGTTTGGGTTCTAACAATATTTTATCTTATTTTTATCCTGCACAGCACCTATCAAACTGTCGTAAGAGGCTTCAAGTTGGCCCAGGTGAAGAATCCAAGTCCTATCAAACCACCGTAAGAGGCTCTAAGTTAGCCCAAGCGAAGAATCCAAGTCCTAGCAAACTACCGTAAGAGGCTCCAAGTTAGCCTAAGCGAAGAGGCCAAGTCATATCAACCCGCCATAAGAGGCTTCAAACAGCTAATCAAAGAGACTAACTCCTACCAACAGGCTTTTAATAACCCAAAAGCGGGTAATAAAGCATAAAAAATAACAGTTGCAAAAAACTAAAAAGGTAAAATAAAAAAAAGATAAAACAAAGGCACAAGAAGGTGCAACTTAAGAAAAAGTATAAATTCCATTCAAAAAATAATATTTGTTCAAAATAGATGATCAAAGAAAATTACAAAAGATCAAAGACAATTACTAATCTATAACATGAATATCACTATCTTGATTTTCTCCGGGGTCGGCCTGCATGCCACCGTCGGTCGCGACAGTATCGCCATCGGTTAAAGGGTGAGCATCATCCTGAATAGAAGGAACAGTAGAAGTCTCTCCTTGTTTAGCAGCAGGAGGTAAAATTTCTTCAAACTGAGGAATTGGAGCTGGATTTTCAACAATAGGAGGAGGAATCAATGGCGCATCGTCATTACCTTCATCATTCTCATCATCCTCGTCATCTTCCTTATCAAATACATCATCAGCAAAGTCATCCTCGGCCCCAATGGCATTTTCACAATTATACCAGACTTTGTTGGAGAGTGCGTTAATGTCAATCTGTGCAAGCCGAGAGGAGATAAAAAAAACTTTACTGAAGTGATCCAAGTTCAATCGATCTGGCTCAGGCAGCTCAGGGTTTAGCTTTACAGCGTGCCTCTTCCTGCAAGCCTTATAAAAAGCAATAAGCACCCGGCTGGTGAAAAGTTTTATTGTCTCATGTTCCTTAAGCCGCTCAGCAACAACTCCATCTCTCTCAAAAATGAGAGCGGCGGTAGATGATTTCAACTCATTGTTGGCCTCCTCCAATTCAGTCTTGAGCGGCTCCATCTCTTGATACTTCTACCGAAGCTCCTCATACATCTTCTTCTGCTGCTCCAACTCCCCATTAAGCTTCACATTTTCTTCCTCCTTAACCTTCACCGATTCGACAACAGCAGCAACGGCTTGATCTTGCCCTTTAACCTCATCAAGCGCCTTGGCCAGGTCAACATTAGCTTTATTCAAATTAGTAGTGATTATGCTGCTTGACTTAACAGCATTAGCATGAGCTACAACAAGGGCTTCAAGATATTGAAGAGTCTGAAAAACACATCAATAAAAATAAGTAATCAATAAATATATGAAATTATGTAAAAATTGTTAGTCAAAACACTATACTTATAGAAAAACAGAGCTTGCGGGTCTCTCCTAGCAGCTTCATTTCAAGAACAAATCGTAGTTTGGTCATGTCCTTGGGAAGGCAAGCTAACTCGGAGAACCGCCTTGCAACACCGTCGCTCTCTATAGAAATTTGCTTGTGTTAGCATGGAGCCAATCGTCGGCTAGAATAGGTGCTCTAGATTCCTTGCAAAAGACCTTCCTCAAAATATATGGGCGCTCAACCCCATCACCGTAAACCGTTGAGCCGTCAAATCGAGGAGTGGCAGAAAAGGAACCCGCTCTCTCAGTAGCAATAATGGCCCTAGTAGAGTGAATGCGAGTCGCCCTGAAGTGGGCAGAGAATAGATGGCAGCGCTAGCTGGAGTAGATACAGCTGCAAAAGTGGTGGAAGTAATAGCACCAACTATTAAAGCCACCAAGCCGCTACCACTGGCACCAGTTGATGTAGCTGGGGTGATAAAAGTGGTGACAACAGTTCCAGCGGCTACGCCAGAGCTAATGACTGGAGCCAAGACAGAAGCAGGAGCAGCACTAGAAGTCCTAGCTCTTTTGCTTGGCCTTAGAGGAGGAGCCGTATCTAAAGACATTCCAGTAAAATGCATCATCTTTACAATTAGCAAAGAAAAATAATAATCAATTTAAGGAAGTAAAAAGTGAAAGAAGAAATAAATAAATACCATAAGCAATGCCGACTTCAGCGACTAGTTCCACTATGAGATTTGGATCAGCATCAGAAGAGCTGGAGGAAGAGATTGGACTGCCAGGATGGTCCAAGATCCGGATACCTTTGGAAGGAATCCTAGACCTAAATGGAGATGGTGAAAGGGGAAGGACATTTTGGTCATCGTCTACATCGACTAATAAACTAGCCAGCTCAGGATCATCACCTTCTTCAGGCCGATCTGAAACCGCGGCTTTACCAGCTCGCTTGGAAAAGTCCACATCAGAAGAAGATCTCCCAGCAAGATATCTAGAAACTCGTTGGTCAAGACTCATACCATTACTAAAACGAAGAGCAGTAAAGGTCTGCAACTCTACCCGCTCTTTCTTTTTAAGCTTTCTACGGTTAGAAAGGACACCCATAACCCAATCATGGGGAAGGGATCGAAAAGCATCCGCATGTTTAACAATTAAAAACCTATTTTTTATCCCATGGAGTTTGGGAGGACTACCATCCCAAAAGTGGTATGTCGCACCGCACTAAGAAGCTGAAACAAACATCTCGGTCTTATGACGGGTCAGTTTAAAGTACTGTAAAAACCTATCTACAGTCGGCTCAACACCAGCCCGTTTATGAACATGCATAAACCCTAAAAAACTACTGATCGAATTAGGGTGAAATTGGCACAAAGAAATGTTTTGATGCTCCAAAATTTTCACCAAAAGGGGCTCTAAGGGAAATCTTAAACCAGATTGCAACTGAATAGCATCAACAATTACCCTATCATTACTTAAAAGATCAGAAGCACGACATTCAGTAGAGGGACGACGGTAAGAATAACCATCAGGCAAAGGGTATTGATGAATAAAAGTATTATAAGAATTTAAATAAGTAAAAATAGATTTCTGTTTTGATACAGCAGTCATCATGGTATTAAAACCAGTAATATTCTCAGTAGATTCCTCAGGTAAATCAATAAGAGCCATTAGAAAAGAACCTATTTGTAGTTGAAAACTCCCGGAGAAGCAAAGCAGCAAGGAACACCAGCGAATGGAAATCTCGAGGGCAAAGAGAATGCACAGGAAAATGAAAAACATAAGAAAGACGAAAGAAAAATAAAAATGTAAGGTAAGAAGTAAAAAGCACAATTTATAGGAAAAGGGATAGAGCTCAGGAAAAAATAAGGCCATACGATCAAATCAAGATCAACGGTCGAGAAAAAAATAGATAGTTGAAAAGACACTTTTACATGATGGGAGACGAAGTGAAACGGCAATTAATTAATGGCAGTTGTTATCCCGAGAAAAGAGGCGACACGCTTCTTCAAAAATGAAAAAGTAACTGACAGATTGAAAGGGCGCCAGAAATTCGAAAAGACAAAAAAGATATAAAAATAGCGAAAATTTTAAAATTCAAAATTCAAAAGTCCCTCACAAATATCGAAAAATGAAAACCTCTTTCTCACACGGATCTCAAACCTTGCGAATACCAAACTGAGCGGGTATATAGGATAGAGAAAGAGGGAATTCTAAAAAAAAAAAAAGAGAGAGAACTACTTCACAATAACAAACCACACTTTCAGCCAACTGAGAAGGTGGCGGATTAAGAAACAAGCGGATACATAAAACCCATAAAGATAAGCCACTTAAAGAGTATAAAAAACAGCCGCTTACTTTAAATGTGGGTAAAAAATCGATGCTTACAAAATCACAAGAGAAGTCATAAATAACTTCCCATACTTGAGGGGGGAATACTGATAGAGTGGTAGATATTGGGTTAGAATTAGGCCCAATGTCATGTAACGGAAAAAGAGCATCTTTCTAGAAGACTAAGGGAATAGGGGACCAAAGGGACATTTGTAAGAAATTTAGCAGGTGCTTCAAAAACCCTAGATTCCTTGAACATACTATATAAAGAATAGTACAATGATATGTGGGGTAATTATATTCTTCTAAAACCCTAAACCCTTATATCCTTTATTTTCTTAGTCTTATTCACTGACTTAATAATCGGAGCACGAACGGGACCACCCAGTCTCGTCGTATTCTGACCTTGTTTACTTGTGTGTAGAGACCCGCAAGATAAGCACAGAGACCTGAAAATAGAGGATAGACACCCATATGGATAATCCGGATCCATCAAAACACATTTAAAACTATAATATATATATTTGAAATTTATACTGTGGAGATATATAAGAATATTATCCTATTTATTTTATTTTTCAATTTTGAAAGAAAAAAAATATTATGCCCTATACGAACTCTTAACCATGACTTGACACACAACTTCTCCAAAGGGCAATGACTTTTTGGTCGATATCAACAGCAGTACTATATACTTCAGCATAAATAACTTCAGCATAATATATATCGAGTATATGCTTTTGGAAAGCAATAGGGAAACTTGAAGATTAACTTCACCATAAATAAGATTACAGCAAGCATTAATTGTTAATTAATAGTTAAGTAAGACCATTGGCTATGTACGTAGGTATCAGCAAAGACAGGCTTTGTACTAGTAGTTCATTATAGCTGGTACCCAAATTAACATTTTTTTTTTTTAAAATTTCTTAGATGTTAAAAGTGTAAGAATCTAAAAATTTCCTTTATAAGATAAATACAGTTCGCCAATAGAAAGCTAAGAACGTAAAGCTAGAAATATCTAAAAAAACTTTTTAAAGTATTAAAAAGATTCTTTAATTATAAAATTAGATATAAAGTATGATAAAGCAATTAAAATTGTCGTATAAATTAATCATAAGAACACAGTAAAAAGGAAATGAGATTAATAACAAAAGAGAAAAGAGGGAAGAAAAAGTGAAGAAAAGAATTATGAAATTAGATATAGTGGAGTAGAAAGGGAAGAATTTTGGAAGGTTTATAATAATCAGTGTGTTAGAAGTCACGTGGTTGATCGAACCATTAAAAGGATCTTAAAAGAGTACATTTACTTTTAACCAATTTAGATGGCCACCATTCCTTACAGCTATACATAAAGGCAAACATGACCTTCCCTCCCTTTGTATTATCTTTTTTAGCCGGGCATCTATACTGTCTTTGCTTCCACAGTTGTCTTTTTATTTTGTTTTGTTTTTTTTATTGTCCAAATTTACAAATATATCTATTATACATAAATATCTGTATGATTAAGTGTTTACTTCTAAAATTGATTACAAAAATTTAACCGCCAGACTATATAACTATATATAAAGATATTTATTATAAATTGATTATAAATATCTTTACTGTTTAACTATTCGAACATTTCTGCCTTCGGACTAGATTACTATAAAAATATTTACTCCTATAGATTGATCATAAGCATATGTCCCTCTGTTAGATTATGGTAGAGATGTTAGATTATTTTTCATTGATCAATCATTTTTTTTTTTATGTATTTAATGTCCACTCTCTTAAATTGGATGGCTTATTTGTGTGAGGGATTTAGAACATAATAAAATTAATTTTAATGCCTTGGACATAGTTAATTAATTTTACTTTATGTCTTTTGTATTTGCACACTTAATAACAAGTTGGCATGTAGTGGATGCACAAAAGTTCTTGCTTTTGCTACTATAGGAGAGCATAATCAGTAAAAATTTTCGCCTGAATCAAGCAATTATTTTATCAAGAAAAGAAAAGAACATTCAAATTGTTTGGTAAATAAACATTCAACACTAGAAAACAAAGTGTAGTCTAATTAATATATAAAATTGAGCATCTTAAATTAAAACCAACACTATTTGAAATACAGCTAATGGAGTATAGTAAAAAAAATATATATACCTTTAATTAGAAGAATATTAACTAATCTAGCATGATTCCATTTATTTAAGTAGGACCTTATATTTTAAAAGGGAGTCACTCTTAGTGAAGTTACAGTACACTAGTACTACTTTTAGATTCTATATAATGTTTGAACATAAAAGATGCTTATGATGAATTAGTAGTCTCTGTGAGAGAATATTATAGAGGATGTATCAAAATAATTAGCCCTCTCCAATCCTTTCTTGTCAATCACAGCTACGCTACCTAGCTACCAGTAGCAGGTACATTTTCTTCTTTACTTTTATGAAATGAATGGCTTATATCCTCACTGCCATTCTTTGGTCTCTATGTTTAATCACTTCAGGGTCTCCATTATTATTCTATAGAGTAATTTTGTGATGTTCTCAACCAAGTTGCAGGGTATTTAGTCCAAGTCATGAGCAGTTACACTAGAGCCGATCGAACCTCCTTAATTAAGTTATTGTCAGGGTTGGTCCTCGAAAGATAAATGAAAAAAGAGAAATATCACAATTAGAAAGAACGGCTGAGCCAGGTAAAGTCGGCCGGCTGAGCCAGGTGGATACGTAAGAGCAGTGTTTAGAATGTAGGAGAAATAAAACTTACAATATGCTTCTTATTTAGTCATTGGATGACCAATCAATATCAGTAATTTTGGGCACCTAAAGAAAGTAAGAATGAAGGATAAAGACGAATTATGAAACAACAAGAAGTGATTGGGAAGGAAAAAAAACAAGAAGAATAGAGTACTGTCAGAGAGGACTAATTAAAGATAAAAAAAAAAAAAAGGTATTATTGAAAAATGGAACAATAATTCATGTCCTGAATAAACCACAACCCCTCTTCTTGGAAATGTGTCTGATTCCAGAATTTAATTGAACAGTATATTGTGTACTATAAGACTCTTCCAGGCAGCATCTTCCCTGATGCATGAGTACGATGGAATTGACTTTAATGTTATATCAATGACACAGGATTCCAACCTTATTAGCTAATTTCCATGCATGATGATCTGCTTCAAAAATGAAGCTGATTACTGGCATGTAATTAATTCTTTTCATTTTTTCAGTCAAGTGAACTACTCTAACTATATATAGTTTGAACCTGTCACGCAAACAAACTTAATATTGAGCTATTGGTTGAGACACTTGCAATCGCAATCTGAGAGTATCAGATTTGAATCCCTGCTCTCATGTGAATCAAAATATATATGGTTTTAAACTATAAACGTGTAACTTACCCAGTTCATGCAAATGGCTCATGATACATTTACAGACAAATGAAGGTTTAAATATTATGCCATTCAGAATAGAGATCTTGAGCATATGCCATATCTATATAAATTAATTTAGTTGAAGGGGTTGCATTCAGTACTTTTGACCATAAAACAATGGCAACAGTCAGTTTGTTGCTGTCTACTTCTGTTTCTGATAAGAATAAAATGCAGCAAGATCAACAGAACCTGCACTACTTCTAATTCTTTTCTTTAATATATATATTTACAGTACAAGATTCTTCATATCAAGTAATAATAATATCTAGCTTGGAACTGAAAATGATACCTTAATGCCAAAATGGAAACAACCACTGTAGCTATTGAGCATATTGTGTATATTTCTTTACACTTCGATCAGAAACTCAAAACGGGTGGCTAAAACCATCAAAAATATATATGCATGAATAATCTTGAAGAGTAGAAAGATGATTAATTAAAGAAGAATATTTATAATTGAAATAAA
>CANYLF012596400.1:0-24237 GCA_948193215.1 Bocquillonia castaneifolia
ATGAGAAAAAGAAATGAAATGTGAGGAAATGTGAGGATGAGTCATCCGAGCTTGATTTGTTGTGATTGTTATGATTTGAGATTGGTTGATGGTTGTGAAAATGATTTGGTTTTGATAGTATGCTTATATGTGTGAAGTATGTGATATGTATGTGTATTGAGTGGTTTTGGCTTAATATATGCCTGATTAGTTGATTAAATGCTTATTGAGTTGCCAGGTCACCCCTTGGCATATTTTTCAGGTTCAAGATAGAAGTCTACGTGCATTTCTATAGAAGTTCAGGTTGGCCAGTGGATAACAAGCATTGGCGCATTTGGTTATGCATTTATATATGTATGCATCTGGCTTTTAAGTGTTTAATTGACATATATGTGTAATGAACTATTTGAAGTGTTTATATATGTGTAAAAGATTTTGAGTAAAAATGTGAATAAAGTTGAATTTGGTTAATTGTATGTTAATGATGTTTCCTATGTTCCTTGGATATAAATATTATTGTATTTTTAAGTTTGAAAAGTTTGATATATATATTAAGTGATTTTGAGTTGGTTTAAGTACGGTTTTACAGAGGAAAGTCAGAAATACTGTTTTTAAACTGTGTTTTATATTCAAAAATTTCATTTTGGTGATTTTAGGCTTACAACGATCGTTGCACTATTCACAACGATCGTTGCTGATTTGCAACGAGCTCGTTGCTATTTTCCCACGAGCTCGTGCACCTTACTGGATTTTCGGTCATTTTCGTGTATTTCACAACGGTCACTGTTCATTTCACAACGATCGTTGCTATTTTGACAACGATCGTTGCTATTTGGTCCACTATCGTTGCAACCCTATTTTCAGAGAAAAATTTATTTTCGAGGGAAATTTTTATTTGAATTTTAAATCAAGAGTAGTTACTATTATTATATATATTAATCCGTATTATATGGTGTTAGATTCGGGTCGTTACAAATAGTGTTTAGATTTTTTGGAATTTTCTGTAAGTTTAGATGTCAACCCCTGTCATTCTAACTGTAGTTGTCTATAATTTTTGATAATCTTTTGACTTTTGCCCCAAATTGGACTCCGATTGGTCCTTCCTAGTCTTAATTTATGGTTTTGGGCCTATTTACACCAAAGCTTCTATCCTTATTAGAAAATTAACTTTAGGGACTAAAGTGGTAATTTCCCACCCCAATTAAAGGTAGCGGGCAGCAGCTCTAACCTTGACTATTTGCTTTTACTTCTTTCCTTGTTTTCATCTTTTCTCCATAACTTTCTCATTTTAACTCTAAATCAAGTGATTCAAGAGGTAAAATGGCTGATGATCCGTCCTTAGCACAGAGGTGGAACCCAATAAGCCTTTTCTCAACATGGAAGGAGGTCCATAGAGCCAATAATGGAGGTGTACCAAGAGATGGAATGATTCTTCCACTCACAAATGCAAACTTTCATATTTCTTGCTCAATCGAGGACCGTGTAAGTGTCAAACTCTTTAATTTGATTGAATCTTGATTGAACATTATAAAATTTGTCAAAAACTTGTAAAATACGGGAAAAATGGTGGCCAATGCTACTATAGTGACTAACGTCATAATGAGTAGTGGTGTTGGGACCAAACGCCACCACAATAAGTGTCATTCAGTCCTAACGCCACTATGGATAGTGGTGTTGGCCACCATTCATTCTCTATAGCAAAATTGGCACTATATTTGATGATTTTATGCATGTTCATGTGATTTTTATGGAAAAAAATACATTTGTATGTTTGCTATATGCTATGTTTATGCACGATTTAGAGCTTTTTGCCACCAAATTAGTCATAAATGATGTAAATTAAATGACTGAGTTAGGAAATATACCTGTACTTACCTTGCAGGATGAGACTCCTTCATTCTCGTTTAATGGGAACTTTGTTAAGGTTCTTCGTGTATGGAGAAGACTTCCTTTTGAGGTTCAGTCCTTAGTTCGTCGAGCTGAATTAGGACCTCTACTTTCCACTATACCTGATAATTTGGATGATGAATTGGCTTTGTAGTGTGATCGCATTGCCATGTAGGCATTGATTGAGAGGTGGTTTGATATGACTCACACCTTCCAGCTACCTTATGGAGAGTATACTCTGACTCCTACTTCCTTTTTCGCTATTACTGGACTAGCTTGTGTTGGTGAGTGAATTTTCTATGATGGAAGGATTTATTCCTTACCTTCCTGAGGCCAGAATGAGTACATTATGTCTATGCTTAGCATGGTACCTGGTGGGAAGAGCGGGAGGAAGCTCTATGTGGAGGTACTAGCGGCCCATCTATTGAGTTACAAGCTTGAGATTGGTTGGAGGTTTGACTAGATGGCCCGTATCTTCATTCTGTACTTGCTGGGTAGCACACTCATTTATGACACTAACAGCACTATACCTTTGCATTTCATCCCCATTCTTCATGACTTTGATCAGATTGGGAGATATGACTGGGGATTTCCAGTTCTTTCATATTTGTACCTTTGTATGGACAGGGTCTCGTAAGGTGGGATGAAGTTCTATGGTTTCTGTCATGCCACACATGTGAGTTATCCATCCTTTATGATTCTTCTGCTTTCTGGTTCCTTGTTTATTCATTCTGACTGACTCTCCTATAAGTTTGGGCCATTGAGATGGGGTTGATCCGTTAGTTCGTTCCTCTTTATGACCGTCTTTCCCCTTCTCAGACGCTAGAGTCTTCATCGTAGGATGATCCATCATTCTACTCTTCCTGATCACCACTCTTATTTTAACAGGCTTACTAATAGAAAAGTAATAAAACAAAACAACCAAGACTTAGATCAAGACAAATTGATGTGTTTAGAGGCTTACCTTTATTTTTCTCTTTTTTGCATATGGATAGGCACTGGCTTGGCCTAGAGGAGGATTATCCAACACATGTTCCGATCACCATTCCAAAGGATCAGAGGAGGATCTTATTAGAGGGCCCTGGCATGAGGATGTGGTTCCTGATAGAGCAGGTCTATCAGTACTATACTATGAGATGTCACAGGATTCCTCGTCAGCCACCCACTACTATGTTCTAGGGTCATGAACTAACTGGTGAGGCTCTAACTCAGGCCCTTAATGGCTTCCTATGTGAGCATTTCTTTGATGCATGCTAAGGCGTATGACAAGTTTCTTACTTTGAGATGTCTTCCTCAGCTTCCCATGTCCAGGCATTGGCTTCCTCAGGTCAGTATACTTCCTTTGGTAATTCATTCAGAGTTCTTTTTTTGTCTTCCTGATGTTTGAAATGTGTTCATTGCAGATTAGAGCTGGTGTACTTTCCCTCCCCAACCTAGCAGTTCAGAGGTTGAGGCTGAGGATGGTTCTAATTCTGCTGACGATGATGCTGGGGATATTGTTGTGGCTAGGCCTAGAGCTCATTCTCATGCTGCTGACATCACTGGTTTGAGTAGCAAGACCCGTGCTTCTACTAGGGGAGTGACAGCTAGACCTAGTTCTTCCCAAGCTCATCCTATTCAGAGGAAGCGTCCCATGGACCAGTAGGGCATTGTATTAGGACATTTCACTAGCTTTCCTGGTTTGACTATGCATCCCAGGATGGTTATGAGTATTAATGAGCACACTCTTCAGCCAGCTGCCCCTTCTATTGGCTTCTCACAGGGATGCACACATGTAAGTTGCCCCCACGTTTTCTTTTGCTTTCTTTATTTGCTCTATGAGCTGACTTCTATCTTTTCAGGTTCCTATTAGTGAGTTTGCTCGTCTATTCTCCTATTTTCAAGCTAGTAAGGCCTATACTGTGGAGGTTTGTGATTCCTAGAGGTAGGCCTACCATGTGGTTATCAAGGCGAATGTTGAGTTGAAGTCTCACCTTGCAGGCTATGAGGCTCCTTCTCCTATTCAGCAGCCTGCTAGAGGAGATGATGATGAGCAGGATGATGATGAAGGGGCAGTATGATTAGGGAGTGCAAGATGGTGATGAGCAGCCTGTTGATAATGACAAGGAAGAGGAGTCTGATGAGGAGGAAGAGGAAGAGGAGGATGAGAGATGTCCTTGTTTCATCTTTTCTGAACTTTTTTGTACTATAGAACTTTATTTGCATTGTGAACTCTTATTGTACCTGCATATTACAAACTATGTACAAGTATATGCATGTATGCATGAACATTTTACATTGTATGTATGAATGAACATTTATTATCTTACAATGCATGAATATTTTTTTTTATCTTATAATGCATATATGCATGAATATTGCTTATAATTCTACAATCAATGTATCGAATAACGTGCATAGATTCTTCTTAGGACCGTGAAAATTTGCATGAATCATTGAATCACCGTCTAGTGTAGGATTGGAGACCAATGCCACTATAAGGAGTGGCATTGGCCACCAACACCACTACGGGGAGTGGCGTTTGGTGGTGACGCCACTAGGTGGAGTGGCATTGGTCCTCAAATGCCACTCCTTTTGATTCTCGGCTGTTTTCCACGATTCTTACTCCGTTTCGACTCCTTTTTGAACCGAACTTCGCCAGACCTCGTAGGTTATCAATAAAAGCCTCCTGACACCTTAGAGGAACAAAAAAAACATTCAATCAACCTTGCAAAAGCTCTTCAAACCTCTAGAATGTTTCAAAACTCCAAGAAAATTCTGAAGCAGCATCTTGAGCATGTAATGGTTGGATTCTGGGAATCTCTTGATAGATATCACTTAGTGGAATTCAAAGCTTTTCTGAATTTCTCTTTTGATTCCAAGGTTCTTTATGAAACAACCAAATGCTGGAGTATTAAACACCATGTCTTCCACTTCAACGGAGTAGAGCTCTGCCCCCTTTTTGAAGAGTTTGAGGGTATTCTAAACAAGATTCATGAATCTAATACCCATTTGGCGCTTCCTTGCCCATAATCTCTATCTATAAAATCTCTGGCTAGCTTCTTTGGATTAACTCAGGATCAAGTAACTTCTTGTATTGATGGCCAGTCCCTTCTAACTCAAAATTTGCAAAAGTTAAGAGGTTCCAAGCTAAAGCATAGTAGATCCTGGTAGAGGATTACCAAATTCAGCCTGTATGCTCACTTCTAGCTGGTTACAACTGAAGGTAGAGGTAGCTTTCAGATTGCACACCTCTTAGAACAGGTGGAGTGTGGCAACAACCCTTTTTCCATCATTCTGGTTGAGACTATATTCAGATTGGACTCTGTTAGAAATACTCAGCATCTGCATGGCAGTCCGTTTCTGCTTCAGGTATGTCTATTTGCTTGTTCATCCTTTTTTTCTTCAATTGAACCCTAATTAACCTAATCATGCTGTTTTATTAGATCTGGTTGAAGGAGAGGCTCACTGTGATGTTGTCCCCAGCTAACCTTATGACTCACAAGCCTCGTCAACTTTAGTCTAGGGTATATGCATTGTCTAAAGCTCAACGCACTAAGTTGTAGGAAACTGGCAGCTGGATCAACTTTCTCTTATCTAGGAATGAAAATCTTATCTGCCAGCATTGTCCATGGTGGAAAATGAGCTTCGCCATTGTGGAGCTTATTGATCATCATGTACAGGTTCTTAGCTTCGGTACTGTGATTTTCTATACTTCGGTTAGAGTCTGCAGGCAAAACGGACTGATTCAGTGGATCCCTCGGGCTATGCCATCCTTTACCCCATATGCTCTTACTCCTTTCTATTTGAGGGAGATCCAAAATTTCTGGGCTAGTTGGACCTTTCAGAGGAATTTGAGCTTCACTCAAGGAACAACTACTGATGGTGAGTTTGGAAACTGACTCTGTTGTTGAAATTTTTGACTCTAATATGGATTACACAAATGTGAACTACCAAACTTGGCATGATATGCAAGCAGAGTTGTCTGACGATGGTAGTAGGGGTGTTGAGCTGTATGAAGAAAGCAACAGAAATCATGCAAAGAGAGCTAGAGAGAATGCAAGAATGGAGCTAGATGCCAGCATTGAAAACATTAAGTGGAATAAAAGAATTAAGAAGAATTAGGTGGATGCCTATTTACTTTATTCAGGCAATGTTTTAGCTTTTTAGTTATGCAAACACAAAATCAGATATCATAAGTAGGCATGACAGTTTTCTTTTGCAAAGTTTATTTTATTAATATGAGCACAACAAGCGTACTTTAACATTTACATTTGATATTACTACTATCTTACTTTCTTCTCTAAGCCTTTATTTTTGCCTAGACTACCTCTTTTTGAGTTTTTCACCCTAGCAGGCTTTGCCCTAATTTTTGCCTAGAATGCCTCTTTTCGAGGTTTTCACTCTAGCAGGCTCCCTTGTTTTGCATGAGCCCCCAAACTGGTTTTGAACTCATCGGGATTATTTTTCATTCATTTTTTTTATTTAAAGGTAGTAGTATCTTAAGACGATCTAGGTTGATGGGTTCTCTGAACTTGTTCCCTTCCAGATTGAAATCTTCACAGCTCCTTTTGGCAGAATCGTCTTAACTAGATATAGGCCTTACTAATTGGGCTTGAACTTTCCTTTTGGTTCAAATAGAATAGGCCTAGCTTGCTTCAGGACTTAATCTCCTTCTTTGATTTGCCTAACTCTGACCCCTTTATTGAAATATCTGGCTATTCTCTATTGATTAACTTGAGTGTGATGGAGAGCCTTATTACTTCTTTCCTCTAAGGACAATAGCTGCTTGTACCTTGCTTTAGCCCCTTCTACTTCAGGAATCTCTACTTCCATTGCCACTCTTAATTATCGAATCTGAGTTTCTATCAGCATTACAGCTTCACCTCCAAATACCAAATAGCAGGGGCTTTCTCCTATAGCACTCCTCGCAGTTGTATTATAACCCATGAGAGCAAAAGGTAGATTGTCTGCCCAATCCTTGTAAGTCTTTACCATCTTGGCCAGAATCTTCTTGATCGTCTTGTTGGCTGCTTCAACTACACCATTGGCTTGAGGTCTGTAGGGAGAGGATTTGTGATTCTTGATCCCTTCTTCTTCTAGCAGGTTTGAAGTCTTTCCCTGGAACTATACACCAAGATCTAAGATGATGTGATAAGGCCTTCCAAATCTGTTAATGAGCTTCTTGTCGATGAAATTAGCCATGTTCTTTGCTGTGACTGTTAGGAGTGAAACTGCTTCCACATATCAAGAAAAGTACTCAATAGCCACTATGATGTATTTGTGCTTATTAGAAGCTGTCGGCCAAATCTATCCAATGATGTCCATCCCCCAAGCTAAAAATGGCCAAGGAGATGCCAAATTGTGAATTTCAGTTAGCGGTAAGTGGATTTGGTTCCCATGCATCTCACATTCATGGTACTTTCTGACTTGCTTCATGCAGTCTCTATCCATCTTGTCCCAGTAGTACCCTTGTCGAACTATCTTCTTTGCCATAGTGTGACCACTTATGTGAGGTCCATATACTCCAACATGGATCTCTTTCATGACTTCGTCTACTACATACTTGTCAAGGCATCTAATTAGCACTCCGTTCAAGGCTCGTCTGTACAGTATCCCATCGTTGTAAGTGTAGTTCCTCAAGATTATTCTCAGAGCATATTGAAATACCAAGAGGGGGGTGAATTGGTGTGAGAAAAAAAATTAGAAGATTAAAGAAAGAGTTTAGATGAAGTAGAATGAAAACAAAATAAGTTTATTGTGGTTTGGACCTAACTTGTCCTACATCCACTCTCCTAAAGACCTCTTTGAGGTTCCACTAAACCACAATGGTTACGCAAGGGATTTTAAGGCTATCCTAAACCTTTACAATGAGTTTTCAAATGGCTAACTCATAAAACCAACCCTAGTGTTTCCTCAACTCACAAAGAATTGACACTAGTACAACTGATAACTAATTCACTCAACCCAAACAATAAATGCCCTAGATTTCTAGCTACCCAAATCAAAAAAAGAATCAATTACAAAGTATGATAAATAAATTTGCAAGAGTTTGGCTATCAAAGAATTAATGTCCTTAGTTGAGAGACATTTATGAAGGGTATTTATAGCCAAAATACCCAAAACTAGCTGTTGGAAAGAAGCCCACACTTGTCTCCAATGACTAGTTACTTTTGCATTTAATGCACTGAAAACTATAAGAACGTGGGCCCGATTCCTCATGTCGTGGGCGCAATATTCATAAAGCAGTCCAACGGCTAGTTTCTTCTCAGTTTTCCTTTAGAATCATGGAGGTGATTTGTTTGACCGTGGGCGCGACCTAATGACCCAAAGGATGCTTCAAAGAAGGCTTCCTATTTGATTGAATCGTAGGGGTAATTCACTGTGTCACCGGCACGATATAGAGAACCAGAGATCCCTTCAGAACTAGCCTCCTGTTTTATTAAATCGCGAGGGCAATTTAACTGATCGCGGGCGTGAAATAATGATCCAGAACCCTTAAAGCTTTTGGCCAAATGTACATCCTTGGTCCTGGGTGCGATTTGGATATCGCGGGCATGATATGTCGTCAGTCGCAAGGGTGATTCCCATATCGCGGGCATGATATAATGCCACGGACGCGATTTGTCTTATCACGAGTGCGATTCACAGGTAATCTTCCAAAACTAGTTTTTGCTTTATGAGAGGCAACCTACACACTTGGAAACTTAGTTAGACAAAGTTGAAAGGTTGTTAAACTCAAAATAAGATGGATAAATGCCACAAAGGCCAACAATCTCTCCCCTTTTGAGTTTGACAACCAAAATAGATACTAAGTTAAAAAGCTTAAAAAAATAGAGCTAAGTGTGTGAGTTGATGGAATTGCTCCCTCTTAACTTGTGCAAGGTCTTGAAAAACAAAAGACATAGCACAAGGAGATTTAGATCATTCCCCTTTCTCAACTCAAAAGCATAATAAAATAAAGAACACAATAAGGAGCAATAATTGAAAAGGATAGGATATTCATTGACAGATAATATTCATTCATTACAAGGAGATGAATAAGAACAATGATGCACAAACAAGAAAATTAAAATAGATGAGATGGAAACAGAGAGATAAAACATGAAAAATATATGATTTCCTAAGAGAGCGATAAGAACCACTAAGGCCAAAGGATTAAATGGAAGAGGAAGGTTTGGCTTTGGTGGGTTGTTTGGAGGATTTGATATTTTGGATATCCCTAGAAATCTTCTTAAGCTCCACATCTTGCTTAGTAAGCTGTTCATCCACCTTCTTTTGCTAAGCTTCTTGTTTTACCAACATCTTTGCCATCCTCTAAAGAGATTGTAACATGAAGTCTATTTTCTTCATAGTTTCTTCTTCTTCTTTGTCTTCTTCATGTTCACCCATCTCTCCAATCTCCTCTTAGGCATTACTAGGCCCCTCTTCCATTGCTTCCCTTTCCTCCCTTACTTTTTCTTCCCTTTTCTTTCTTCTAGCCTCCTTCTCAGCCTCCCTTTCCTCATCAGTTACACCACCCAAATAAAGATAGGTATTGTCTTGTTGCTTCCTTACTATATTGACCTTTTTGACAAAGTAGTCAAGGTCCATAAGTCCCAAATCCACCGAGAAACCATGTGAGAGTGGATCGGCTTGGGGTTTAGAGCAATCAAAGAGTAGGAAGTAGGCTATATGAGTGACATATAAGCCAATCACAATTACATCAGTTTTGGCACTTTAGAGGTGGAGGAGGTGATCAATGAAGAAGAAGGCAGCTTGGATAGGTTCATTTTTTATGGCATAATGAAGGAAAAGTAAGTCTTTTTTAGAGACTTTATCATTTCCTGCCTTTTTGGCAAAAACGGAGTTGACAATAGCTTTGTGGAGAACAAAGAGGGTAAGGGTTTTGAGGCTTTTGGCTTGAGAGTGAGAAGCCCTAAACCTTGGAGTACATGTAATCTCTCTCCAAAATTTAGGAATATCCATTGAGGATTCATTGAAATTGGCTATACCGGTTGAGGAGAAGCCAAAGTATTCATCCATTTGTTGCTTTTTCATGGTTAGCTTCTTACCAAACAACTTGAAAGTCATTCCATAATAGCCCAAATCCCCTCCTAACTTCTTGTTTACCACCAAAGTGGAGAGGAACTCATATGTCAAGTTTTTGTAGCCGGGGTAGATAGGCCTCTCAAACTTGAGGAAAGAGAGATTCTTTAGGAGTTGTTCAACTTCATTTTTAACCCTTAACATCCCAATAGAGGCAGCACGAAAAGTGCTTGTTTCAACAAACTCCCTTCCTTTTATGGTTGTACATCTAACCTCTTCTTCAATGGTTAGAGTTTCAAACATCGTTTCCATAGGAGTTAGAGTAGTAGGGGCTGCTTATGGTTGAGATTGAGGTTGTTGTTGAGGTTGGGGTTGAGGAATGGAAGGTGTAGAGCCAGACTCTTAAATGGAAATGCCAATTTTAAGCCTTTTTGGTGGTGGAGGAGGTGTTTTAATGGACTTTCCTTTTCCCTTTTGAGCTCTAGTCATTTTCTTGCCCATTTTTATGATAAAAAATAGAAAATACACAAAGAAAATTGAATTTCAAAGTACTAAAGAGGGAGGAGTAGAAGAGAAAATATCCTAAAAAGCTTTAAAATTAAGAGAGAAATGTTGTAAACCCTTTCACATATGCAATGGATGTATATATAGGATGTTGGAACGCTAGGTGGCTTGAAAAGTCCAAAAAATGACCAACTAGCCATTTTCCAACAGCTAGTAACGGTTAAAAAATTTTGAAAAACTGTGCCAGTCACGGGAGTGACAGACCATGTCGCGGCTGTGAGTTTTTGAAATATCTATAACGGTTTAAAATTTTAAAATTTCGTGGGTGCGATGGCTTATATCGCACCAGTGATTTTAATACAAAAAACTTTGAGAAACCAAACTTTCTAAACATGGGATCGTAGGGGCGATCAGGCTGATCACGTTCTCGATATCGAAATATTTAGTATTTTTCAAAAAACATTTAATCTTGCGGGTGCGATGATACAGATCTTTCCCATGATTAATGAAACAGAAGAAATAAGTTAAAAAGGAATCATATCATGGTAGTGATTAACCATGCCGCGCTCGCGAATTACAAGTCAAAAACTTTTTTAAAGGTTTTTACGATTCAAAAACAGTTTTTGAAGCTTCAAGGTGTTCCAAACTTGTTGTATGACTAAAGTTTACACTTTTGAACTTACAGAGGACAAGGCTAAAGGGCAAATCCATGTCTACTGCATATGAATGAAGGAATCACGAAGGAAAAGCATGAAAATCAAAGGGTGCCTCCATCTATCATCCCTAACTCACTCTTAATGAAGTTCATACATTCTTCATTTAGAGGTTTTGTGAAAATATCAGCCAATTGGTTAGTAGTATCAATGAATTCTAATACTACATCATCCTTTTGCACATGTTCTCTAAGAGAATGATGTCTAATGTTTATGTGCTTGCTCCTATAGTGTTGAATGGTGTTCTTTAAGAGATTGATTGCACAAGTGTTGTCACATTTGATAGCAATGTATCCAACATCTAATCCAAAGTCTCTCAATTATTGTTTCATCCATAAAACTTGTGATTCACAATAATTCAGCGCTACATATTCAGCTTTGGCGGTTGACAAAGCAACATTAACTTGTTTCTTACAACACCAAGAAACCAAGCAATTGCCAAGTAGTTGACAAGTACCGGAGGTACTTTCCTATCCATCAAACTACTGGCATAATCTAAATCCGACTATGCAACTAAATCAAATGCAACACTCCTAGGATACCATAGTCCTAAATGCATTATGCTATGCAAGTATTTCAAGATCCTTTTGACAGCATGCATATAAGATTCCTTAGGGCAAGATTGAAAACGAGCACACAAGCATGTAGGATACATAATATCGGGTCTAGATGAAATTAAGTAAAGAAGTGAGCTAATCATACCTTTATACTTTTTCTCATCTACACTTTTACCTTTCTCATCCTTGTCCAACTTAGTTGTAGTGCTCATTGGAGTTTTGCTAGCTTTGCATCCTTCCATCCCAAATCGTTTGAGAAGTTCTTTAGTGTATTTAGCTTGGTTGATGAAGATAATCTTTTCCTTGCTTGATTTGCAATCCCAAGAAGAATTTGAGCTCTCCCATTATGCTCATCTCAAATTTCCTAGTCATTCACTTAGCAAATTCCTTACATAAACTCTCATTAGTAGCACTAAATATAATATCTTCAATATAAATTTGGACAATGAGTATGTCATGCTTATGTATGTTTATGAAGAGAGCAGTATCAACCTTCCCTTTTGTAAAACCATTTTCACAAAGAAAATTACTAAGCCCTTCATACCAAGCTCTAGGAGCTTGTTTCAAACCTAGTAAGTTTGAAAACATGCTTTTGGCAATCAAAACTTTCAAAACTGGGAGGTTGTTCAACATACACTTCCTCTTCAATAAAACCATTTAAAAAGGCACTTTTAACATCCATTTGAAATAAATTAAATCCATGAAAGATGCAAATGATAAAAGAATCCTAATGGCTTCTAATCTTGCAACGGGTGCAAAAGTCTCATCATAGTCGATGCCTTCCTCTTGGTTGTACCCTTTGGCAACTAATCAGGCTTTGTTCCTAGTGGCTTGACCTTGCTCATCCAATTTGTTCATAAAATCCCACTTAGTACTAATAATTGGATGATCCTAGGACTAGGCACTAAGTCCCAAACCTTATTCCTCTCAAATTGATTGAGCTCCTCTTACGTAGCAAGTACCCAACTCTCCTAATTGAGGGCCTTATCAACATTTTTAGGCTTAATTTGAGAAAGGAATGCAAGATTAGAATCTAAGAGCTTAAGTTGGTTTCGTGTACTTACTCCCTTAGAGGTCTCACAAATAATGTTGCCCTTAGGATGATCTTTGGAGAATGCCCAAGCTTTTGGAAGGTCTCCATGCACTTGCTGGTGATCGATCCACATGTGCTTGATCATCAATGCTTTCTTCTAATGCATGTTGCTCTTATGGTTAATCATCTTTATGAAGTTCCTTTAAACATTGAGATCCATTCTCTTCAATATTGAACCTTTCAAAGTCACCTACAACATCATAAGAAGCACTACCTTTCACAAGATCAAGTTTACTAGATTCATCAAAGGTAACATGCATGGACTCTTCAACAATTAGAGTTCTTTTGTTAAAGACTCTATAAGCTTTGCTTGTAGAGGAATAGCCTAAAAAGACTCCTACATCTGTTTTGGATGCAAATTTTCCAAGATAGTCCTTGGTGTTTAAAATGTAACACTTACAACCCAATAATCTAAAATATGAGATGTTGGGTGTTTTACCATTCCATAACTCATAAGGGGTTTTGGTCAAAATGGGTCTTTTCAAAACATGATTAGAAATGTAACAAGATGTGTTGATGGCTTCGGCCTAAAAATAAGAAGGTAATGAATACTCATTGAGCATAGTCCTAGCCATCTCAATCAAGGTACGATTTTTCCTTTCAACAACACCATTTTGTTGAGGAGTTCTTGGACAAGAAAAGTTATGAGAAATACCTCTTTTAGAACAAAAATTTTCAAAATCTTCATTTTCAAATTCTCTTCCATGATCACTCCTCAAAGATGTTGTAAAATATCCTTTTTCATTTTGAACACATTTTGCAAAAGATTTGAAAGCTTCAAAAGCATCACTCTTATGAGTAAGGAATGCAACCCAATAAAATCTAGAGTAGTCATCAACAATGGCAAAGGTATAGTGTTTTCCATTTAAGCTAGTTACTTGTGAACGTCCAACCAAATCCATATGGAGTAATTCAAGTGGTCTAGAAGTACTTACTTGGTTCTTTAGCTTGAAAGAGGATTTAGATTGCTTTCCCAATTGACAAGCATCACACATCTTGTCCTTGGTGAATTTAATCTTTGGCAAGTTTCTCACAAGCTTCCCTTTGCTTAAGCTTTCAAGATAACTCATGCTAGCATGGCCATGCCTTCTATGCCAAAGCCAAGCATCATTGCTAATAGATACAAGACTCTTCACATTTTGGTTAGCTAGAGAGTGTAAATCAATTGTGTAGACATTGTTTGAACTTTATCATCCAATGTCTTGGTGACTAAGCATGTATTCAAGTCAAAAGTGACTTTGTAACCTTTGTCACACAATTGACTCACACTAAGTAGGTTATGCTCTAAACCCTCAACTAAAAGCACATTATCAATACAAGTAGAGGAGTCATTACCAATAGTGCCAATGCCAATTACCTTACCCTTGGCATTGTCACCAAATGTGACATTCCCACCCTTGTTTTTCTCAAGTTTGGAGAAGAGCTTTGAATCATCGATCACGTGCTTTGAGCATCCAGTATCAAGATACCATTCATTTGCTCCACTTGTTGCTCTCAAGCATAACTACAATCCCAATTTAATCACTTGTTCTTTGGTACCCAAATGAGTTTAGCTCCTTGGGGGTTAGCATCAACAAAAGGACCATTGAAAAGTTGCTCCCTCCTGACATGGTAAAATACATTGATATGCCCATGTTTCATGCAATAATGACATTGAACATTGGAAGAGGGGGTCCTTTTCCTAAGGTTCTTTTGCTTTTATGCGTGATGTCTCTTAAAAGTTTGGCCTTTATGAATTGGCTTACCCTTGGGTTTTCCCTTAGGCTGCCTTGAGTGGTATTTGTCCTTTTAGCCATTGAGACACTAGGTGTCTTGCTTCCTTGCTTAGACTTAGGCTTCTAACCCTTAGCCTTGGCAACATCCACACTAGAAGTTTGTGGTGGAGATGATGATTTTACAAAGATAGTCCTTTGCGCATTAGGGGTTGAAGCCTCATTAAATCCTAAACCATGTCTCACAAGGGGAGTTCTTTGTGACACTAATAAAGTATCAAGATTCTCCTCACCCTTATGAAACTTGGAGATGGATTCTCTCAATTCCTCTACCTCATTTTTCAATGACTCATTCTCTTTGACAAGAGTCTCCATCGAAGAGATTTTGAATTGAGATGCAAGTAGTTGACCCTTAAGCTCTCCTTGGGAAAGCTTAAGTGCTTTTACTTGTGCTCTAAGGTAGCTAATCTCCTTATCAGTCTCTACACACTTCTTTTGTGCATCAACCATTTAAGAATGGTAGAGAGTGCATTGGGAGTTAAGCTCTTTGAGGAGATCAATAAGGTCATCCTCACCATCATCATCATAATCAGAAGTATAAGAAGAAGAAAGAGATAGGTTAGAAGCATGTACCTCATGTGATGTGTCATCTATTTCCATGAATGTAAGGTTGGCGGTTTCATCTCACTTCCACTTTCTTGTTGAGATGAGTAGGTTTCTTCTTCATTTTCCTCCCAAGTAGCACTAAAGCCTTTATTGTACTTGTTGTTGAGAGTGGGGCAATTCCGTTTGATATGGCCTTTCTTGCCACATTCAAATCATCTAATAGATGATCCGCCTTTCTTCATTTCTTTGCTTCTTCTACCATCTTTGCCTTCGCTTGATGGCCCTTCTCTAGCTTTAATCATCTTGATGACTCTCTTGGAGAGCATCACCAATTGCTCCTCACTAGGACCACTCTTGGCATCTTCATATCTTGGCTCTTCATCTTGCTCTCGTGTGGATTTAAGAGCAAGGCTCTTCTTCTTTTCTTCTTTCTTGGAGGCCTCACTAGCTTCTAGCTTTTCATCCTCACCTAGGTTCATCTCATAGATAAAGAGACTACTATGAGTTCATCCATTCTCATGGTGGTGAGGTCTTTAGATTCTTCAATTGATGTGATCTTTGCCTCAAACTTCTTTCTTGGCAAGGATCTCAAAATCTTCTTGTTTACCTCTCCCGGGCTGTAGATCTTCCCAAGCTTCCTTAGCCCTTCCACCAATGCTAGTAGGCGGTTAGTAAGGGTAGTGGCATTTTCATTGGCCAACCTCTTGAAGGTTTCATATTGATAGACAAGGAGCTCTATCCTCTAGTTCTTTACATTGGTTGTGCCTTCATGATAGTTTGACAACGTATTCCATATAGCATGGGCGGTTGGGCAATGTTGAACCCTAGCACACTCCTCTCTTGATAAAGAGCCAAGAAGAATGGCCATGGCTCTATGATTCTTACCATTGCTCTTCTTGTGTGCATCCACCCAATCTTTTCTTTCAAGAGTTGTTGTCACCTCTCTTAGCTTTGCAATTGGTGGAGTCCATTCTACAAGAACTTGATCCCAAACATCGATTTGGTCACAATCCAAATAGCATTGCATACGTAACTTCCAATAAGGATAGTCACTTCCATCGAAGTAAGGTCTCAAGCTTGAAATACCTTCACCCATAGACATCTTGAAAATCTTTTACTCCCACTTAAGGTATTGATGAGCAACAGGCTCTGATACCAACTGAAATACCAAGAGGGGAGGAGGGGGTTAATTGATGCAGGAAAAAAATTAGAAAATTAAAGAAAGAGTTTAGATGAAGTAGAATGAACATAAAATAAGTTTATAGTGGTCCGGACCTCACTTGTCCTACATCTACTCTCCTAAAGACCTTTTTGGGTTCCACTAAACCACAATGGTTACACAAGGGATTTCAAGGCTATCCCAAACCTTTACAATGAGATTTCAAATGGATAACTCAGAAAACCAACCCTAGTGTTTCCCCAACTCATAAAGAATTGACACTAGTACAATGTATAACTATTTCACTCAACCCAAGCAATAAATGCTCTAGAGTTCTAGCTACCTAAACCAAACAAAGAATTAATTACAAAGTGTGAGAAATAAATTTGCAAGATTTTTGCTATCATAGAATTAATGTCTTTAGTTGAGGGACATTTATGAAGGGTATTTATAGCCAAAATACCCAAAACTAGCTATTGGAAACAAGCCCATACTTGTCTCCAACGACTAGTAACTTTTACATTTAATGCACTGAAAACTATTAGATCACGGGTGCGGTTCCTCATGTCGTGAGCCCGATATTCATAAAGCAGTCCAACGGCTAGTATCTTCTCAGTTTTCCCTTAGAATCATGGGGGCAATTTGTTTGACCGTGGGCACGACCTAATGACCCAGAGGATGCTTCAAAGAAGCTTCCTGTTTGATTGAATCATGAGGGCGATTCACTGTGTCATGGGCACAATATAGAGAACCAGAGATCCCGTCAGAACTAGTCTCCTGTTCTATTAAATCACGAGGGCAATTTAACTGATCACGGGCTTGATCCAATGATCCCGAACCCTTAAAGCTTTTGGCCAAATGTACGTTCTTGGTTCTGGGCACGATTTAGATATCACGGGCATGATATTTCGTCAGTCGCGGGGGCGATTCCCATATCACGGGCATGATATAATGCCATGGACATGATTTGCCTTATCACGGGCGCGATTCACAGGTAATCTTCCAAAACTAGTTTTTGCTTTATGAGAGGCAACCTACACACTTAGGAACTTAGTTAGATAAAGCTAAAAGGTTGTTAAACCCAAAATAAGATGGATTGACACTAAGGCCAACACATATTTCTGCTTTCCATTGACTCCTTCTGTATACTTCCTCTTTTCTTGGAATCCTAAGATCTCGTAGAACCATGGTTTCTCCATTGGCCCGTGCATAGTCATTACTCATTCACCTTGTTAGCAAGAAATCCTCACTATACTCATTACTAGAGGTTTTATTGCCACATTTCTTGGGTTATCCCACATGGATGCCAGTGTTGCGAGTGCATCGGCCATCTGATTCTCTTCTCTTGGTTGATGTGCAAAGGTAAAATAAGAAACACTCAATGTGAGCATCTGAATGTACTCTACATAAGGTTTCAGTTTATCATCTTTGGCTTCCCAATTCTCTGAGGCTTGATTGATGATAAGCAGTGAATCCTCATTGATGGTGAGACTCCTTGCCCCTGCTGCTATTGATGCTTCTAGTCTAAAGATGCACGCTTCATACTCTGCCATGTTGTTAGTCACTTTAAAGTCTAGCTTCTTGGCTAAACGGATGGTTTACAAAAATTAGTAACACAAAATCACATCAAAAATAACATCAAAACATAAAAGAAAATTGAAAACATGGATTAAGAATGTAAAGAACATGATAAACAAGTTCTTGATGGATTTAATCCATTTTGGGCATTAAACAACTATTCTAGCCACCAACAAATGTTTATAATCTCCATAAGCATGAAAAATAAATATTAAAGCAATTTAGAAATAAAAAATAATAATAAAATAACAAAAACATCGAAGAACATAAAACAAGAAAATCAACTAAAAAGGGATAGAAACAACTTATGATTTGATGTATGCATGGATTTTGGGTGCTTATCCCATCAACTTAAAGGTTTATAATCACTGTATCATCATAGGAATGTCTTAGAACTTCACCAGAGTAACCATAGAGAAAGTAAGAAAAGTAGAGTTAGATCTTCTAAAAACAACTAGAATCAAATTTCTAGCGTTCCTAGGAGATCCAAACCCTTAATTCTTTAGAGTTTACCTAGAAAGCAGGCTGTAAAGATTCCTAAAACCTAAGAACTATAGAGAGAAGTGTTCTTTATTAGTTATCGATTGAATTTTGTGAATTTTGAGTGAGTGAAAATGAATGAAAGAGGCTCCTATTTATAGTTTTCATGTAGGGTTCAATTTGCAAATAATCAAGAGTTTGATTTGTTTCAGAATATTTTATTGATTTATTCTAGAGAATTCCTTTCTATAAACAATGAAATCATATTTGAACTACTAAATTTGCAAAATCAATTAAGGAACTATTCAAAACTCAAAAAATCAATTAAAAAGCTACCATAAAATTCAAAATCTTTAATTAAAGTAGATTTAAAATGATTTAGGTGCTTTAAGGGTTTGAGTGGCTGGAAAGTCAAATCTAATGGGTTTGGGGTTCAGAAAATCAAATCCGGCCTTGTTTCAAGCCTTAGTTCTTCATCCAGGCCTATGTTCTTCATTCTAGACCTGAACTAGAGAAGCAGACCTCAAGCTAAAGGCATACGCCTTTATTAGCTATAGGCATGCGTCTTATCCTTAAGGCACACAGTCCATAGATAAGGCACACACCTCATCCTAGAGGTGCATGCATCTAAGATGATAAGCAGGCCCATTTCCATCCTTGTCCAGCCCATTTTGTGATAATTTGGCCCATTTTCAAGGCCTGAATCTCACTGAATTAAAGCATAAACTCCAAATTAGGGCCTAGAACATCAGAATTTGGCATTGAAACTCATTTTATGTTCAAAACCCCTTTAAAATCAATTAAAACCGCTTTGAATCCAATTAAAACCCTTGAAGCCCTTACTGAAAATAGATTTAAAAGTTCTTCGACCTTCAAATAGTGTTCTTTAAGTAACAATGCCGCTCACTAACCATCAGCTAGGCTTCAAGCTACTCCCATCATCCTTGAATCCAAAAATTAGGTGTCTACATTTACTTTCCAAATGTCTCCTCAAAGTTCCAAAAAAAAAAAAAACTCTTTGACATTGTGCCTACACCCAAATAACATAAAAACAAGTATAAATAGAGCCTAACAGCACAACAAAATCATAAGAACTAAATTTATACTTTTTTGGCATCACAGTAGAGGAATTACTCTAAAATGGATAAAACATGAAACAATGGAGAGAAATCCTCATAAATCATGCATTAAAGGCACACAAGTAAAAAGTGTGTTTCACACACATCATGATACAAATCTCACGTAAATAGCACGATGAATATATTTACATAATACATGAAATTATACATCAGAATATTTTTGTTATTAGTACCATCTCGTAACAAGTATAAATTGTGTTCTAATTTAAGTTGATTGAGACATATTTGTATGTGTGTGGAGTGCATAATTTCTATCTAAATTCCTTTATTTGGTGATGAATTAGACACTTATTTGCTTATTTTCTTATAATTTCAGATTTTGGAAGAAATAATGCTAAATGAGCAAAAGTAATTAGGTTTTCTAAGTTTTCAGTTGATTCTTGAAGGTAGCAATTTATTTTAGACTTTTCTAAGTCCTGAATTAATTATCGAAGCTCGAATTTCAAGAACCGGGAATCAGAAAAATCAGAATTGGGAGATTTTGTGTCTGGACAAGACCTCTAGTCTAGAATTTAAGGCATGGACTGGACATCCAGTCTAGGATTCATCGGCTGGAAGAGGAGTAGAACTGGGATTGGACCTCTAGTCCAACCTTGGGTCTAAGGGGGAATTTTTTGGAAAAAATGTTCTAAGGTTTCTCAAAACCTGTAGAATATAAATCCAAGCCCCTTGGTGTCTAGAAACAAGTTTTGCAGGCCAAAAACTCAAAAACAACAATTAAAACTCTCTTATTAATTGCGTTTTAATTTTCAAGTTTGAAGAACAAGGTTTTGAATGAAGATTGAAGCAAGACTCAATTAATTCAAGATTAAGTTTATTCAGATCTTGTCATTTTATTTTAGAGTTGTATACTTTTATGTCTTTAATTAGTTTTATTTTTATTATTATGATGATTGTAAACTAATCCCCCAACTAGAGGTAGGATTGAATTCTAGTTGCGGGTTCTATGATTAAATTCAATTGTTGTATGGACATTTGTGCTTAATTAAATATTTTTTATTGTTTAATTCTGTTCTTCTTCATTCTTTAATCTACATGTTTTTTATTTGGCCACTTAGATGCATGTTTTAGGATTTTAATTAGGAGATTATTATAAACTGGATTTGAAGATGAAAACAAACTTTTAATTAACTCAAGGACGATTGTTAATTGGGGTTTGGCTTTTTAAAGGATTACTTAATAGGTTCGATTAATTCGTATTTACATCAGAAGATTAGTAAATTGGATTAATTGAATATGTTTTTTTTTGCCTTGTGAAAGGATTAAAACAATCTTGGAATTCTTTACTTAAACGATTTAGCCATTGATTTTAATTGTTTTTCCCCCGCTAGATGGATTTTCGAACCTCTAGTGATTTTATTATTGATTATTTTCAAAGCGATTTTCATTATTTAAAATTTAATTTTATTGCATTTAATTATAAGTTTTTTTGAATTGAATTGCTTTAGTTTTAGTTTTACTCAAAACAACATAAGAGATTTAATTTCTATGCACTTTCCATCTTAATTAATCAGTATTAATTTAAAATATGCTATTTCTCCATCCATCGACCCGAAATACACCGATTATTATTTTCATCAAAAATCAGTGCACTTGCACACTATACAAAAGAGTATGTTAGTGAAGTTTTGTAATATTTAATATGAATAAAGATTACTTAGGGAAATGCTAAGGTGCATCATAACTAATATTCCTTTATAGTGTTTTAACTATAATTAGTGAGAAATATGCACTCCTTTAAAGGAGATGAACACCATAACACATTATCATGCCACACGTGTGAGTCGACTATATGATGAGGAATTCTTAGCATAGATGATTTCAATTTTTCTAATGTGAGACCCAATCCATAAACTAAGCTTTTTGGAATTCAACCCTTAGAAACTCCACATATTTTTGAACTCTGATTTGATGTTAATTGTTGAGGAAATCGGAAGGGATAGAGCAAGACCATAACTAATAATTTGAAAAAAAAATAAAGCTAAAGAAATAAAACACAGATTTTACGTGAAAAACCCCCAAACAATTTAGGATAAAAACCATAGGCAAAGATAAAAGAATTTCACTATGAGAAAATAATAGGAGTTACAACCTCTCTATTTATAAAGGAGAAAACACTGAAAAATCTCTCTTTATAATAGGAGAAAATAATCACTCAACTCTCCAATATTTGTCTCTACCTCTCTCTCTCTCTCTATATATATTTTTTCCTTTCAGAATGGGATGGGATTCTGCTTAACATCCCTTGCCTATTTATAGGTAGAGGATTACGCGTATAAACACGTAACACAGGCTGGCCACCAACTCCACCAAAAAACCAAAAGAAAATTACACCGAAAAGAAAAAGAAAATTGTTTTATTTTCTTTTGTCAAATATGCGGTGCCTAACAATCTCCCACTTGAAGATTTGATTGAGGATCAATCAGATCTTCACACCATTCTTTCTTCCTTGCTTTTCCATGCTGCTTATGTTTCTCTCAAGCCGCTAGAGGAACGACACCAAATAAACTTGTCAGTGTTGACTGTTTTTGTCATAAAGTCTGCTAGGTTGTCTTTAGTATGAATTTTCTACATATCCACAGTGCGCTCTTCCACTTTCTCATAAACGAAGTGATACTGGACTCGTATGTGCTTTGACTTTGAATGAAAAGCTGGATTCCTTGCAAGATGCAAGGCACTCTGACTATCACATAACAAAGAAACACTCTCTTGTTTGTGTCCGAGTTCCTCCAATATCATTTTTAACCATACTACTTCCTTACTAGCTTATGTACTTGCTACATATTCAGCTTCTCTTGTTGAGGTTGCCACAACTGACTGCAGTCTTGATACCCAGCTCACGGCTCAGCCAGTAAGTGTGAACACATACCCTGTGGTGGATTTGCTTTTATCAAGATCACATGCATAATCTGAGTCAACAAATGCTCTGACAATAAAGTCTGATCCTCCATAACACAATGCAACATCTGAGGTTCCCCTAATATATCTTAGGATCCTCTTTACAGCATTCCAATGCTCTTTGCTAGGGTTCGCCATGTACCGACTTACTACTCCCATTGCATGTGCAATGTCTAGTCGTGTACAAATCATTGCGAACATTAAACTCCCCACTGCTGATGCATATGGTACTTGAGACATTTCCATCCTTCCTTCTTCATTACTAGGACTCATACTGGAGGATAATTTGAAACTAATAGGAAGTGGGGTAGAAATTGACTTACAATCTTGCATATTGAAGTGTCGCAAGACCTTCTTTAAATAATTTTTTTGAGAAAGCCAAATCTTCCTATTGTTTCTGTTTCGGTGAATTTGCATCCCTAGAATCTTGTTTGCCAGTCCTAAGTCCTTCATTTCAAATTCCCTAACCAACTGCACCTTCAATTTTTTAATGTGATCTTTGTTGGGGCCTGCTACCAACATGTCATCTACATACAACAACAAGATAATGAAATCGCTTTTACCAAACCTCTTGAAATATGCACAAAGGTATGCATTAAGTCCGTTGCATCCAAGGCTCATGATAAAGGAATCAAATCTCTTATACACCTCAGCGCCTGCTTTAGACCGTATAGAGATTTGTTCAACCTGCAAACCAAGTTCCACTTTTTCTTCAAAACCTTATGGCTGGAGCATATAAATCTCTTCCTCAAGATCTCCATGAAGAAAAGCTATTTTCACATCTAGCTGCTCTAGATGTAAGTCAAATGTAGCACACATTGCCAGGGCTACTCGAACAGTTGTCAGTCGAACCACAGGGGAAAATATTTCATTGAAGTCAATCCCTTCTTTTTGAGCATATTCTTTCACCACCAATCTTGCACGAAACCGCTCCACTTGATCATCATTATTTCTTTTGATCTTAAAGACCTATTTATTGCCAATGGCCTTTCTTCTTTATGTTAGTGGCACAATCTCCCAAGTCTTGTTCTTATGTAGAGCTTCCATTTCTTCTTGCATTACTGCCATCCACTGAGATGCATCTGAACTGTTCATTGCTTCTTGGAGAGTTGATGGCTCTCCGTCCTCAGTTAGAAGCCAGAATACAACATTACTGCCCATAAGATAATCTTTATGCCAGGTTCGTATAAGTTTTTCACATTTTCACTTTCCAAGTTTTGAATCTTTAGACTCGGCTAGCTCTTCCTCTTCGTGCTCTCGTGTTACTTTAAAAGAATCTTCTTTTACAGACTTCCTGTCCACCTGTACAGTTGTAGTTTCTGAGCTTTCTTTTAAAGTGCTATCATCTTCTCCCTTCAATTTATGTGACGACCCGAATCGCACACCATACAATACTCATAAAAATACATAATGATAGTAGTTAAACCCGAACTCAAAAATATACAATAAGTTTTCTTTTTAAATATAAAACTGGAAACGAACAGTTTACCGAAAATAACAGTTTTACTGAAAATTACAGTTTTAAAAATAGAATACAGCAGACTACTAAAACAGAATTACAGCAGACTAAACCAGAATTACAACAAACTAAACCAGAATTACAGCAGTTCAAAACCAGAATTACAGCAGACTAAACCAGAATTACAGCAGACTAAACAAGAATTACAGCAGTTCAAAACCAGAATTACAGCAGTTCAAAACCAGAATTACAGCAGTTTTAAAACAGTATTTCTAACTTTTCTCGGTAAAACCATACTTAAAACCAACTCAAAAACACTTTATAAATATATCAAACTTTTCAAACTTAAAAACGCATAATGTTAACAAACAAATAACATTTAAAACTTCATTAACATATAAACAACCGAAATCCACTTTAATCAAATATTTATTCAAATCCTTTTTACATATACATATAAACACTT
>CANYLF012596538.1:0-10044 GCA_948193215.1 Bocquillonia castaneifolia
CTATATTATTAAATTTATTATAATTTTGTGTGTAATTTAATTGTATTTGTTATTATACGCTTTCTTTTACTTATTGCATGTTAAAATAAGGAATTAATAATTTCACTTGGTAATTAAATAATAAAATGCACTTTATGGGTACTTATTCCGAACTTAGAATCGTATGGGTGATGACGATGAGTACTCTTTTAAAGGGAATCGAGTTGTTCATCACACTATAAAAGACGATCCTGAACTAATTCGGGTGGTGACTCCTCATTCTCTGCTACGCCTAATAAGGCTAATGCATGTTCCCTAACTTTGAATAGTAGCAGTGTCGTGGTTGCTAGAGCCTGGGCCTGGGGCCTGAAAAAACCCTCCGTCCACATCTTTTAACAAGGGAATCAGAGTCAGACCAATCAAAGAAGGAGATTGGGTGTTGAAGCAGGCCAAGCCCATTACATTTGATCCTCGAGGGAAGTTCAAGCCCAATTGGGAAGGTCCGTATCTGGTCAAGAAGATCATGTCTAAGGGAGCTATGAAGATTTCAGATCTAGAAGGGAATGAGTTCGAGCAACCCATAAACATGGATCGTCTTAAGAAATATTACCTTTAGAGAAATGTGTGAAAATAATAAATTCCGATGAGTTGAAAACCTATTTGGGCGGCTCATGCAAAATAAGGGAGCCCGCTAGAGTGAAAACCTTGCAAAAAGGCATTCTAGGGTGAAAACCTCACAAAGAGGCAGTCTAGGCAAAAATTAAGGCAATGAGAGAAGAAAGTAAGGAAGCAGTAATATCAAGTGTAAAAGTTAAAGTACGCTTATGGTGCTAATATTAATAAAATGAACCTTGTTGCAAAAGAAAAGTGTCAAACTTTCTTATAATACATGATTCTGTGTTTGCATAACTAAAAAACTAAAACATTGCATGAATAAATGAAATGGTTATGAGACCTAATTCTTCTTGTGTTTCTTTAGCCACTTGATGTTATCAAAGATTGCATTCATCTCCTTCCTTGCATCCTCTCTTGCTCTTTTTGCATTATTTCTGTTGCTTGTAACATACAGTTCAGCACCTTTGCCTTCATCATCAGACGGCTCAGCCTGTAAATAAAGCCATTCCATGAGATCCACGTTTGCAATGATATGAACAGGGACAACAACTGCACTTACCAGCTCAACCCAAGCCTTGTATTCATCATCAGTAGTTGATCCTTGGGTAAAGCTCAAATTCCTTGCGAAAGATCTACTAGCCCAGTGAGAACAGATCTCCCTAAAGAGGAATGGAGTAATAGCATAAGGAGTAAAGGATGGAATGGGATGCAATATTCTTTGAGCCATGCCATACTGCCTATAAACTCTAGATGGAGTATAAAAGGTGACAGTACCGAAGCTAGCAATCTGCACACAGTCGTCTATCACAGAGGAAGTGACGAAGCTTAATCTCCACCATGGACAATGCCAGCAGATCGACTCCTCATTCCTGGATAGGAGAAAGTTGGTCCAACCGCCAGAAATCTCTAATGCAGCACGTTTAGCCTTGGACAACACATTTCCTCTAGATTGAAATTGCCGAGTCCTGTAAGCTGTAGGGTTTACTAGGGGCATCAATATGCCTAGCTTTTCCTTCAACAAAATCTAGATTAAAGAAGTGTCGGAATAAATCAGTTAAGATCAATAGAGAGAACATAAAGTAAGATAAGGGATGCATACCTGGAGAAGTAATGGGCTGCCTTGAAGGCGTTGAGTATGTTTGATGGAGTCTAAACCGACAATGGTTTCAGCCAAGATGATAGGGAAGGGGTTATGACCACTCTCAACTTGTTCTAGGATATGGGCGATCTGGAAGCTACCTCTGCCTTTAGTAGAAACTAGTAGGAATTGTGCATAAAGACAAAAGCTAGTGATCCTTTGCCAAGACCTGCTATTCTTTGGCTTAGAGCTCCCCAATTCCAACAGGGGTTGAGTCAGGAGAGATTGACCCTCAATACATGAAAGTATCTGGCCTAAGGTTATTCCAAATAAACCAGCTAGAGATTTTGGAGTTTGATTATAAGCAGAGGCCAATGCTATAGGAGCTTTAGAACGGTGCAACTTGTTAAGAATACCTTCAAATTCTTTAAAAAGGGGGCATAGTTCAACTTCGTTGAAATGGAAGACATGATGTTTGGTACTCCAGCATTCCAAAGCTGCATGCAGGAGTTTGATGTCGAATGGGAAATTCATGAAAGCTCTGAACTCTGCAAGGTGGTATTGGTCTAAGGAATTCCAGGTTTCTATTTCCATGCTTGCTAGATGTTTTCTAAGAGTGTTTGCAGACTTCCAGAACATCTTTGCAATTCAGAAGAACTTCTAAAGAGTGTGTTTGGTGTTTTCTAATGATTCAAGGCTGCCCTAGAGGTTCTATTTATAACCCACAAGGTATGGGGAAGTCCTGGTTCGAAAAGGAGTCAAAATAGAGTGAAAAATTATGAAGAAAAGCCCAAAGATGAAGGAGTGGCGTTGCGAACCAACGCCAGTCAAAAGAGTGGCGTTACCACTCAACGCCTATCCCTCAGTTGTACGTTGGTGGCAAACGTCACTCCCTTAAGTGGCGTTGGGCCCTGGCTTAGCTCCTCTCGATAATTCAACGATCGACACATATTTTTGGAGTTCTAGGGGGATTCCATGCACAACATTTCATGCATTTCATGATAAGAAATCATAAGAAAGACATACGTGCATACATAAATTTATAAAATCGCGCGCATACATATGTATTAACTAGAAAATTTGCATGCATTCACTAATAGTAGTATAAGAAACATAAATACATGCATCCATAACATTTAACAATCATACATACATCCGTGTACTTGTACCCAATGTATGAAATACAGGTACATGAAGAATAAGTTCAAATACGGAAATAAGAACGTCTACTCATCATCCTCCTTTTCCTCCTCCGACTCCCCAGAGTCCTCCTCATCGCCACCTGTTGGCTGACTCTCAATCTCACCGCCGATATGCTGTTCACCAATCTAGACCTTACTAGCTCCTTTAGCTGGGATATCTAATACTGTAAGCTAAGCCTTCAACTCAGCAACCATCTTGTAAGAAAAGCTATGGACCTGCCTCAATGAATTACAAGTCTCTACCAGATGGGCCTTACTGGCCTGGAAGTATGATGATAGCTGTGAAACCTCATCGACAGGGACCTAGGTGAATAAAAGTCAGGATCCAGATACAGATATAAAATGAAGAGAGAATGTTGAGATAACTTACATGAGTACATCTATCTGTGTAAGAAATGGAAGGATTAGCGGTAAGATGAAAAGTATGTTCAACTAAACCAGCAATAGTCCTATGATGAACTGATAATCCGGGATACTCTATGATATGGCCTGGCACTATGTCTCCTCGACTGCTGGATGCATAGTAGGACGAACGAGGTCTAGCAGCCTCTGAACTCAGCATAGCTCCTATAGTGGAAGCACGGGTCCTCCGACTCAGCCTAGGGGCAACAACTGGCCCAGGAATGGGGGCATCATCATCATCATCTGAACCTCCATAATCTCCATCATCCTCGTCCTCATCAGAACTGGAGAAGGTCACAATACCCATAGATACCTGGAAAAAGTGATTATGAGTCATGCAATTAAGATGAACAGTTATTAGAAAAGTAACAAGATGGAATTTTACCTTAGCAAGCATCCTAGGTGATAAAGGTATGGTCGGGAGACACCTCGAAAGCAAGAAAGAAGCGTAATCCTTAGAGCAAGAAAGAAAGGATGTACACTCAAAGCCATCAAGAGCTGTAGCCAAGGTGTTGTTCATCAATTGATGTCCCAGTATATCTCAATAGGTAGATCGTGAGGTCTTCTACGGAAGCCGGTCATATACTAGCGCTGAGTTCTCCCTCCCAAGAACCACATCCTAAGTCCTGGACCCTCTAGAAGAATCCTCAAGTTATCCTTAGGCACGTAATGATATAGGGTGGCAATCCCTCCATCTCCTGTCAAGCTGAAATAGAAAGAACCAAGGTAAGTATTTCAAACTCATGTTAATTATTTTGAACTAATTTGTTTTCATTTGTTTTAGCCTAGAAGCAGTCAGTGAGTTAAGGTACACGCGATAACCATTGACGTCAGCGGCATGAATGCACTATCGTTGTAAACCCCAATGCTTAAGGACAGGGAATACATATCGACGCTCTAGTGGGAAGAACTACCAAATCAAGCCTAACTCAATAGCCCAGACCTGCAAAAGAAGAGTCAGAGGAGTATAAAGCAAGTAAAGCAATCGAGAGAAGCAAGAGTTAAAGTAACTCACATAAGTGGCATGCCAGAAGCCGCAGAACTTTGCAGCACCATGAGAAATCCTATCCATGCAAAGGTACAGATAGGCCAAAGCAGGGAAGCCCCATTCATACCCGCTCATCTGATCAAAATCTCTGAGAATAGGAATGAAGTGCAAGCCGATGGTGGAGTTTGTGTCACAGAAGATAGTGCTACCCAGTAGGTAAAGAATGAAGACACAAGCCATCTGATCAAACCTCCAGTCAAACTCTGGCCTATAGCTCGAAAGGTGTCTAGCCAGTGCATCAACTTAGAGCTCTTCCGCCTGGAACCATGCCCAACATCCAAAAAATATACTCATTTTGAACATCATGGTGAACAGAGTATATCCCTCCAACCTAGAAGATCCACTTACCAGCACAAGCTAATCCAGTAATGGCAGAAAAAGAGGCTGAAGACAGAGTAAACTACCCACATGGCAGCTGAAATGTGTGGGTAGTGTCAAACCATCGCTCCATCAACACCTGCATGGAACGACAATCACATTGAGAGCTCACGTGCTCATCCACATTCTCAAGAAACATGGAAGTAAGAGGGCCAAATCTAGCCTGAAGCACCAAAGCCTGCACACCCAAAGGTAATCCTCTCCA
Organism: Bocquillonia castaneifolia; assembly: GCA_948193215.1. Classification (NCBI taxonomy): domain Eukaryota; kingdom Viridiplantae; phylum Streptophyta; class Magnoliopsida; order Malpighiales; family Euphorbiaceae; genus Bocquillonia; species Bocquillonia castaneifolia. The sequence goes on from CANYLF012596538.1 coordinate 4,908, forward strand.
AACTACTTGGACCTTGGAGAAATTTCCATTATAGGTGAAAGTAGTCTCATCCACCTACAAGATAAAGTAGTCTTACCCGGTCTCCAATCAAGCTACAGAGGTGAAATCTAGCACTTGAAAGCGGAGAAATCCTTCCTCCTCTCCAAATTCCACCCGAATCAGCTCTTAGCACCTCCTCTCTAACCTAGAAGAAGCTAATTAGGTTCCATATGGGTTCCAAATCCGGATCCTCAGCCATTTTGCTTTTTGTTTGAAGTGATTTGGTTAAGAAATGAAGAAATGAGGAGAAAATAAAGTTTGGGTAAAATGAATTCAATTTTTTGGCAAAAACAAGAGCTGCCCACCACTTTTATAAGTCAATTTGACAAATTATTATTGGTCCCTGAAGAAAATTTTCAAATAAGGACAGAAGTTTTGTTACAAATGGGTCCAAAATCAAATTTAAGGCCAAAGGGGGCCAATTAAAGTCCAATTGGGGGAAAATTTCAGAGGATTAGTAAGAATAACAGTCAATTATAGCCAAAATGATAGAAGATGATAGGATTACAAAAGAAATGACAGACATTATAGAAAATTCTTTTTTCAGAGATCTCTTTTCTTATTTCAAACCTATAAGATATTTGGAGTAAGTATAGGCACATAAATGGTAATTTTATGTCCGAAAGATGGATTTCCCCAGTGGGATTAATACCAGAAATATTTTGAGGAAGTTTTCTTTGGAATCCTTCAGAATTAAAGATTTCCCCAGTGGAGTTATCTCAAGAATAATTATTAGATTTGTTTGTATTCCCCGGTGGAGTTATTCTAATGATAAATATCTGGTTGACAGCCAAGTCAGGTATTTCTGATAGCCAAAATAATTTTATTTCCCCAGTGGAGTTGTTCTAGCAACAGCCATCTAAATAGTTATTAAAGAAGATATATCCCCAGTGGCAGTTTATGAAAGAGCATTTCATTTTCCCAAAGAAGAATATTATAGGATATGAGTCTTAATAAACAGACATTCCCTAGTGGAGCAACCAGGATAGTATTCATGTATTCCAACCCTTTTTGTGCTAGGATAGGTATTCCAACTCTCATGCCAGGATAGTATTCCTGCATCTGGATAGTATCCCAACTCTCATGCCAGGATAGTATTCCTACAACTAGATAGTATTCCAACACTCATGCCAGGATAGTATTCCTGCATCTGGATAATATTCCAACTCTTATGCCAAGATAGTATTCCTACATATGGATAGTATTCCGAATTACACACTAAGATAGTATTCTTGCACTTGGATAGTATTCCAGTTCTTCACATGGATAGTATTCTTGAATCTCATATTTCCCCATGGAGTTGGTCAAGGCAACCGAGGTCCGATGTCAAGATCCAAAACCCTGAAAGTCTAGACAGGTGAATCCCTGTGGAGTTAAGCCGAGGCAGCCAAGGTCCAAGGTTAAGCTTCACACACTGAAGTCGAGGTACGTAATTCTTTTCAAAATTATGTGTTTTGGCTTTGTTGCCATATTATTGGATAATACTACAAACCTCCGACAAATCGGTGGCAAACTGTTAATACCTAATTTTTGATGTAGGAATACGAAAGCGGCTCGGAGGCACAGTGATGATCATTCAGGTTCTAAATAACATGAATTGAGTTGACATTTGCTTTTTTACAAATTGCATAACCTCACTTTGAGTGTGTTCTGAGCTTGCATAACATGTTTTTTTTCCAAAATCAAGTTTTAAGCATAAATAGTGCATTTTTCAGACATTTTTTATCATAACTATTTCTTTGAGTGTCCGAATTACATGAAATTTTGATGGTTCATAGTTGAGGCCATTTTGCACATTTTCTCAGTTTTAAGTTTTTACAAAATCAGACGTTTGGAGGCCCAAAAAGGGCCCAACGCCACTCTGAAGAGTGGAATTGGGCCCAACGCCACTCTTAAAGTGGAGTTTGGCCCAACGCTAATCATATGACTGGCATTGGGCTCAACGCCACAAGGAAGACTGGCGTTGGGCCCCCAACACCAGTCACTCATTTTCAACTACAGAAAGCCCATTTTCGGGCTGTTTCAGCCCGAAATGGCCTGTACGAGTCGTACACGGGTCCCAAGGCTCTGTAGGCTCATTTTTGACCAAAATATCCTTTGCTTAAAGCTTAAGTCATTGATTTGCACTAGGAAACTAATTATGTTAACCTTAACTTAAGTTTTAAGCTAAACCGGGTATAAATAAGCTCTTAAAACTAGGTTTTAGGGGAGAGGCAACAGATGATACGAATTTAGGGTTTAGTTTCTCATATTAACGCTCTAAGTTCACTTAATTGTCAAAGCAGTGCACACTTTTACATTGGTTTTACACAAAAACTCATAAAATCTTGCATCTTTTCCATACAATAGGTGGTTTTGAAGTTCCTAATTCATTCAAATCAAATTTTCAGCAATCTTTAATCACTAAAAAGCAATAAAGAAGTCACTCTAATCGAATCTAAGGGTTATCAAGTGCTTTTAGCCAATTTCTTAAGAGGTAAGTTGTCTTTTCCTTTGTTTTTATCACTTTTTGCCATGTTTCCATGATTTGCATGCCACGAATGAATTGTTTTGTTTGTTTTATTGTTGTAATTTCTTGTTTTGCATGTTTAAACAATGTTCTTGCATGTTTGTGTTGATTGAATGCCATGTTCATGCATTATAACAATTAAAGTTGCCATCTTTATATGTTTTTGCATGTTTCTTTTCAAATCCGAATTGTTTGGTGTTATTAACATGTTTTCCGTGAATAAAAAATCTTTCTTTTCATGTTTCATTGCATAAAAATCATTTCTTTTATACAAAGATTCTTTCTTTTGAATAAAAATTGCATCTTTTTTAGTTTCAATGTGTAAAGTTGTTTTCTTTGCATGTTTTAATGAATAAAGTTTGTTTCTTTGCATATTAACATGTAAAATCATATTGTTTTATTATTGTATGAATAAAGTTTGCATCTCTTGCAACGTTTTATGTTTAAAGATTGAATCTTGTGATGTTTTACATGTAAAGTTTGCATTTTTTTTTTTTTGTATTTTTATGCATGCCATGATTAGATCTAGGTTGTTTTGCCATGTTTCATTGAATCGTGCATGCTGCATGTCATGAAGCCATCAACGCCACAAGCAGGAGTGTCGTTGGGCCCAAATGCTTGTGGTTAAGTGGCGTTGAGCCTAAACGCCAGTCTCCTGAGTAGCGTTGGTCCCTGTTATTGTTCCTTCTGTGCTGTTTTGCTAGGATTGCTTGCGTACAGTAGTTTTCACGTGGAATGCAACGATGAGGTAAGCTTCTGAACCTTCTTTGGTAATTATTTTGATATGTTATTGCATGTAATTGGATATTAATGCTTATTTGGTAATAGTTTTAGGTCTAAAACGGTAGAAACCCTAGATTGTGTTGATGTATTATGTGCTTTTGTCACTTTTGCATGTAAATTGATCCTAATAATGGTTGGTAATTATGAAAATTAACTCTTGTTTGTTATTAGAAACTCACTCTTACATGTTTGTATGTAAAAAGTATGTTATAACTGTATACGTGTTTTATTGCTTTGTTAGAAGGAATGAAGGTTGGTATAATACTAAGAGTATTGAGTAAAGAATCACGTGCTAGGAATTGATAAGTCGGATCCTTGAATCTCTTGGGTCAATAGACCTTTCGTATTCTTTAGAGGAATCAAGGTGTACACTTTGTAAGATATTCCCAATGCCGATTCAGGTGGCGACTACCACTTTAGCCCCGTAACTGAACACATAATGCCGCAGTTGCTAGTCATGGCTCAGACTGCAGGAAGATTTCATTAGAATTAGTATGACAAGAGACGTGAATGTGTCTTTGTAAAAGATGAGAGTCGAAAAGTAAGAAAGAAAAAATAACATCAGAATAGTGAGATAGGGAAAGAAATAGATGAACTTGTCACTAGTGATTTGAGGAGGGAAAGTTTAAGGGAAAAAAAGAGTGCGAGTTTTTTTTATGGTTTTTTAATGGAGTGATAGTTTTGACCAGTATTTTAAAAATCATGGTTTTTTAATGGAGTGATAGTTTTGACCAGTATTTTAAAAATCAAACCAGTGGTTACAGCCACCGGTTCACAGTTCAACCGGTTGAATAAAACATAAGGGATTATTAAATATAATATAAGTCATGGCATACTAATACTCCAAATTTTTCACCGCACCATTGGATTTCTTGAATGTAAACTGCGAAACAAAGAATCCGATTCAATGTGGAACTGAAACTTCACATACCAAGTCCTATTATTATAATATTTCCTTTCATGTTAAATATTTGCACTTTTTTCTAATCAATTAAATTGGTAATGGTAATTAACACTGTTAGAAGAAAAGATAAATCAAACAAATAAACTTTAAAATCACATAAAAAATAAACATATTAAATTTAAAATCACCTTTTCCAGTGAACCATTCATTACATTAATCAAAGGTTAGCATTATTCCATACCAACTAATCACTAACTATTTTTCGATTCCAGATCTAACTTTTTTAAAAGGAAAATCAAAAATATAACCAACAAAAGAAAAAAAAAACCAAATAAGAAATTTGTTAATTAAACTAGAAGAAGAAGACATCAATCTTGACATTGGCATCCATGCATCTTTTGATACGCAATAAAATTAACAGACCCATCTCATAATCATCAACAAAGTATGCCAAAACGATGCAATTCTTAGAAGAAATCAACCCATTCTCGTCTGGATCATAGAGATAAAAGCAACTTCCAATTCAGATTTAGCAGTTTCAGAATCAAATAATAAATATGTTGGAAATTAATTCGGGTCGCCCAAGACGGGTTGACCCGAACCAACTAAATATACATTAGTTTATGTATATATGTATATTATATATTATATAGTTGAGATTTAAATTTTGGTCATAGATCCACCAATGGTGGGAAGCCTTAACCGAGTGTGTTAACAGGTAAGCTCGAAAGCTGTTCCCGTCTCTGTCAGAGGAGATGCCAACCAATGTAGATTTTCAAAGATTAAAGTGCGGAATACTTACTTGATTTGATGAATCCACAACAGTTCTTGATGATCGCTAATATTAGTACAAATTACAAATGAAAATGTACTTTAATCCACAATCCAATTTGCTTCAATGA
>CANYLF012596955.1:0-10972 GCA_948193215.1 Bocquillonia castaneifolia
GTTTCTTGATTTGAAATTCTTGAATAAGGTATGGGCAATTGAGATGAGATTAATCAGAGACTTCAAGTTGGTTGATCAAGTCAGAGCTTTTCCCCTTCTTACCCATTGGGGAGTGTCCCGTTCCATTGCTCATCTTCTTACGGTTGACGATCATAAGGCCTACCTGAATGTGGTCTCTTCCTCTAGGGTAATGATAAATGCAATTTCATCAGATAACAAGACTATTGAGCATATGGATTGAGTACTTACCTATTCATTTATGATTTTGATAGGTTCGCACTGATTGGCTGGGGCCAGAGGATGAGCTTCCTGATTATGTGAGGATTTCTCTTCCTAAGGACGGGCTTATGATTATTCTTGAGGGACCAGCATGCAGAATGTGGTTTCTCGGAGAGAGGGTTTGGATTATCATGTTATTGAGAGGCATAGAGTTCCAGTCCTTCCTCCTAGAGAGATGTTCTGGGCGTACACCCTTGATGAGGAGGAGATATTGCCTTACTATACAGGCATCCCCACATTGAGTTTTTGGAGAGGCATTAGAAGAACTATCCTGGGTATGTTCAGAGAGAATGTTTAGCCGTATTGCCTCTTCCTGCTGATATGATTTACAGGGTACCTTTGCTCTTTCCCTATCTTCAGTCTTTTTTTCATCCCTGGTCATATTTGTGCCTTCTTCATCTGTTCCTTGTTCATGTGTAGGCTAAAATGCCCAGCCGACTATACTCAGACACCACTCCTTAGGTCCCTATACCAGATATAGGGAGAGCTACTAGGGATAGAGTCTAATCTAGCAGGGCAGCACCTCAGCCATCTGTTAGAGGCAAGGGTTCTAGCTCATTTGTGCCCAGAATTGTTACCTCCTTCCCTGGTGCGTTTGTTCAGTGTTGGACTACTACCGGAGAGCATTAGCTACATCCTATAGAAACTTCAGGGTTTGAGTTCTCTACCGGTTGCACTCATGTATGTTTTTATCCTAACTTTTGCCTTATTTTCATTTGTTCCATGACTTGTCCTATCTAATTATTTGCATTTTTCAGTTGCCTATTAAGGATGGAACATATCTTGCTTCTCTTTATCAGTCCTACAAGTATTTCACCATAGAGGCTTTTCAGGCTTGGCAGGAGCGTGACAAACAGCGAGAGAGGGAGATCGAAGAGCTATGCTAGAGGATTGCCGGTATGCAGGGCGCGTATGAGCATGATGAGGATGAGGAAGGTAGTTCATTAGAGACTCATAGTGCCACAGTTGGATCTCGTCGCACTAGGCGTAGACGTGACTGAACTTGTTTCTAGTTGTTAGGCTCTTATTCCTGAAAATTACTTGTTTAGGATTTCTGACGTCAGATTTATGACCTTAGCACTTTCCTTTCTCCTGTTCGATCATCTTTTCAGAGCATTTCAACCTATTTATGCATGCTTTTTATCTTTCTATTATACTGAAACCTATTTTAAAAATGAATGCAATGTTTATTTAGTGGCTTTTATTCATTTCCTATCCTACATTGCATATATGAATGTATGCATATGTGTGAATGCATAAATAGAATGATCCAGGGTCGGTGCTTTCAGGACCAATCAGTCATATAATCAACCGATCAGGTCTCTAAAGTAAAGAATGAATGACCGACCGGTTGATCGATCATACGATCGGTCATTTGTGCTGAACCAACCTGTCAGTCACTCTGGTCTTCAATTCTGATCTTATCCTTATCTGCTTTAATTGGTCGTAAACACTTCCGAGCATTCAGAATTATTGAGAAATAACCAAAATTTGCCTGTAAACCATGAGCTTGCCTAAAGAAGTCTGAAATGGCTACTCCTACTCCTGAATTCATGTCTACGGGTTATCTTCTTTCAATGTCTTAAGGTCCGTGCACATTGACTATACATTCTTACATTGTGCGGTGCAATATTGGAGTCCAAGAGATCATGTTTTCTGTTTCCATGAGAATGAAATATGACCCCTGCATGAAGAATTTGCTGTTATTTTATGTAAAAATTACAGCTCCATTACCCCTATGGCAATTCCTAGTCCAAATCTGAGCTTTCTAAGCTTCATGGTACGTCCTTTTGACTTGCCCCCAGATAAGCTGTTGCAATGCTTTGTTGGAAATAAAATGATGCTTCCAGCACTATTTGAGTGGAGCAAAACCAAAGTAACAGGGAATCTGACTTGGCGCAGGATCGTAGGTTTCTGCCTTTATGCCCAATTCCTTTTGATTTCTCCTTATAAGATGGGTGACATTCAGATTGCTCACATCTTAGACCGAGTAGAAAATGGGGCTGATCCTTTTCCAATAATCTTGGCAGAGACATTGATGGGAGTAGATTCAGCGCATAGAGGTGGTAACTTCCAAGGAAGTCCTTTACTCCTCCAGGTATTATTTTCTTTTATTATTATTATTATTATTATTATTATTTTTTTTTTTTTTTTTTTATTATTATTCTTTAACTTTTGCTTAGGGTGCCTCTTTGTGAGGTTTTCACCCTAACAGGCTGCCCTAATTTTTGCATAAGTCGCCCATATATGGGTTTTCAACTTATCAGGCTTACACATTCACCCCCCACCCCCCCCCTTTTATTATTATTATTATTATTATTATTATTATTATTATTATTAGATATGGTTGAAGGAGAAGTTGAGCTTAACCATGCACCTTGCTAATCCGTTGAAGTGTAAACCAAGACAGTGGAAATCCCGATCTCTTCAGCATCTTGAACCTGTAATGACCGGCTTAAAGTGGCACGAGTTCTTTGGTACTCGTACTGATGACAAGATCCGATGACATTGTCCTTGGTGGCAGTTATCATATGTGACTAGGGAATTCTTTGGACATTGTGTCCCCTTGGTTGGTCTGCATTCTACCAGCTTTTATACACCTTCGAGGCTTTGTTGCCATATGGGCTTAAGCAGCATATCAACTGCGTACTTCTGGATTTTGAACCATCTTGCTTTAAACTTTAGTTCTTAGAGAAAATTCAGCAAGATTGGTCTGGAAAGCGATTCAAATGAAATCTCAGTTTTGACGATAACACTCAAACAAATGAGAGTTACAAGTCTTGGGTGAAATTACAACAAGAACAAAAGCTTTCTCATAGCAAGAAGCAAAAAGTTGATAAAGTACACAGGAATGAGTATGCATGAAGCTTCCCCATCAAAAAGGGCTAAACATTAGGTCTCACAACTGTTTGCTCTTGTGCTTGTTTCCCTTTTAGTTTGATGCAAAATAAAGAACTAGTCCATAAACTATATTTAATAAAAATTCTTGCTTTATTAATTGCATTTAAGATTAGTTACAAAAGTGTACGTTATTGATTACATCCAATATACTCTCCTGCTCCAGTTGCTTCATCATCCGGTGACTTCTTAAAGATACTATTTCTTCAACCTGTCTAGATTAATAGGTTGGGTGAACTCGTTCCCATCCAAATCAGAGATCTTGACAGGTCCCTTTGGCAATATTTTCACTACTAAATACGGGCCTTCCTAATTAGGCTTGAACTTGCCTCTAGAATCAAAAGGAACTGGTCTTGCCTGTTTCAGAACCCAATCACCCTCTTTGATGGTTCTGGGTTTAACTCCCTTATTAAAAGCCCTGACAATCCTCTTTTGGTAGATTTGAGTGTGATAGAGTGACTTCTTCCTTTTTTTCTTCCAAGGATAATAACTGTTGGTATCTAGCTACTGTCCACTGAATTTTTGGCAATTATGCTTCTAAAGCAACCCTTAGTGACTTGCACAACTTTTCTACGGGCTGTACCGCTTCACCCCTAAACACTAATGAATAAGGAGTTTGACTCGTTGCTCTCCTAACAGTCGTATTGTACCCCATGACAACATATGGAAGCTGAGATGACCAATCCCTAAACTTCTTTACCATCTTGGCCAGAATCTTCTTGATTGTTTTGTTGGCAGCCTCAACTGCCCCATTTGCTTATGGTCTGTAAGGTGAGGACTTATGATGTTCAATCCCATTCTTCCTCAGAAATTCCGTTGTCTCCCCTTGGAATTGGACCCTGTTATCTGACACAATATGATGGGGAACACCGAATCTGCATTTGAGCCTCTTATCAATAAACTCTGTTATGTTGTGAGCAGTGACATTCGATAAGGACACAGACTCTACATATCGAGAAAAGTACTCGACCGCTACGATGATGTGCTTGTGACCATTTGAGGCTACGGGTTTGATTGGCCCAATTATGTTAATACCCCATGCTGAAAACTGCCAGGGTGAAGCTAGATTATGCAGTTATGATGGAATGGATCTGATCTCCATGTATTTGACAGTCATGGCACTTCCTTACTAGTTGAATACAATCACTATCCATTGAATCCCAATAATAGCCTTGTCACTGAATCTTGGTAGCAAGAACCGGTCTGCTCATGTGAGGGCCGCATGAACCAGCATGGATTTCTTTCATCACTTCCATGGCTTCTTCTTTAGTGAGAGACCTGAGTAACGTACCCATTGGAGCGCGCCTGTAAAACACACCGTCATGATGAGTATAACTTCTAGACATCACCCATAAAGCATATCGTTGTTTGCTTGAGAATTCTTCAGGGTATTCTCGAGTTTTCAAGAACTTGTGAATGTCATAAAACCATGGTTTTTTCTTGAGGCCCAATCAGAAACATCACCCACACATCTTTATAACATGGTTGCCTCGACCTTGTCATCAGGAGTGGTCTCATCGCTACCCCTTTTGGATTGTCCCATATAGAGGCCAAAGTAGCTAAAGCATCCACCATTTTATTCTCCTCTCTAGATAGGTGAAACAAGCTACATCTTTGGAAACTTGCCATGATAGTCTGTAAGTGTTCTGCATAAGGTTTCCGCTTCTCATCTCTTACTTCCCATTCATCTGTGGCTTGGTTAATGATTAACATTGAATATCTATATACAACAATCTCTTTTACCCCTGTAGACATAGTAGCCTTTAACCCATAGATACAAGCTTCGTACTCAGCCATATTATTAGTGATTCAAAAATCCAATTTATTAGCCAAAGGGATACTTTCTTCTTCGGGGGTGATAAGAATTACCTCGACTCCAGTGCCTCTACTGTTCACTACCCTATCAAAATACAGCTTCCATTTTTGGATCTCAATGACATTAAGTCCTTCATTCAAAAATTCAAATTCAAAGGTTTCTTGCTCCTCATTTAGATGAAGAGCTAGGAACTCGGCCACTACACGACCTTTAATAGTTTTCTTCGTGATGTAATGAATATCAAATTCCGTCAGGAGTATCAACCATTTTGCCAACTTCCCAATTAGTACTGGCGTTTCATAAAGGTACCTCAAAGGGTCAATCTTGGCTACCACTTCAACTCGGTATAACTGAAAGTAATGCCTAAGCTTTCGCGTAGCCTAAATAACTACCAAGCAAGTTTTCTGCATCAAGTCAAATTTGATTTCATAGGGTAACATCTTATTGCTTAGATAATAAATAGCATGTTCAACCCCTGCATCATCTGCTTGTGCCATCATAGCTCCTATTGCTTCCTCTTCGAGTGCCAAGTACAATGTTAATGGCTTTCTCATCCTTGGTGGTTAGAGGACAGGAGGAGTCATTAATATTGTTTTATTTTCTCAAAAGCTTCCTGACATTTGGCATTCCACTGCTTTGGCTGATCTTTTCTGAGCAGCTTGAAGATGGGGTCACACACCATGGACAATTTTGAGATAAACCGGCTGATGTACTATAATTTATCCAAAAACCTCTGATTCCTTTTCCTTCATTGGTACTGGCATTCCTTGAATAGCTTTGATCTTATCTGGATCCATTTCGATACCCCTCTAGCTCACTATATAGCCCAATAACTTCCCTGAAGTTACTCCAAAAACACATTTCTTAGGGTTGAGTCGTAGATTATATCTTTCAGTCTTGGCTAAGAACTTATCCAAGGCTTCAAAATGTTGTTCACGAGTAGCGGATTTGACCATCATATCATCGACGTAGACTTCTACCTCTTTGTGCATCATATCATGAAACATAGTGGTTGCCATTCTTTGGTAAGTTGCCCCTGCATTCTTGAGTCTAAAAGGCGTAACTTTGTAGCAGAACACCTTGTACTTAGTGATGAATGCAGTCTTGAACTTATCAAAGAGAACCATCATAATTTGATTGTAGCCTAAGAACCCATCCATGAAAGAATACATGGCACTGGCTGCAGTAGTATCAATAAGGGCATCAATGTGAGGTAATGGGAAGTCAACTTTGGGTGATGCCTTGTTTAAATCTCTGTAGTCTACACACATTCTAACTCTGCCATCTTTCTTTGGGACTGGAACTATGTTAGCCAACCATTCTAGATATTCCACCACTTCTAAAAATCTGGCCTTGATCTGTTTCTCGATTTCTTCTTTGATCAACTTGGCCCATTCTGGTCTCAAGCGTCTAAGCTTTTGTTTCACTGGCTTCATCTACAGATTAGTGGGAATATGGTGTTCTGCAATATTCTGATCAACACGCAACATGTCATCATAGGTCTAGGCAAACACCTTCTCTCTCTTTCTGAGGATCTGTTCAAACTTCTCCCCTTCCTTGAGGGTTATGTTGAATGCAATCAATATTTCCTTAGGCTCTTCTTTTGTCCCTAAGTTAAATGCATTAGTTTGAACAAAATTAATATTAAACATGCTTATGGTATGATCGATGAAATGCACCGTGCCGTCAGGGAAAACATCACATAAATAAGCAAAGTTGGTGGTTATATCATTGGCCTTTGCAACAAAAGTATCCTCATCCTCAAAGAGATCAGAGGAAATTACATCAACAGAATAAATACATCAAGCAAAGTATTTTCAATAAAAGTGTCCAAGTCTGAAACAATAACAACATCAGCAGTAGGTGTAGCAACATTCTTAATGGCTACCTCTTCTTTAATGGTAAAGTCTTCCACTCTTACAAGCAGCTCTTCTGTGATCAGTTCTTTCGAATGTTGGATATGCAGAAAGTCATTAAAGATTTCAAAACCTGGGACGGGCTTGCTTCCAGCAATAGCAGTCATCTTATCAGATAATCACCAACTTCTGGCACAAAGTAGTCATAAAGTGAGCCTCCACTCTTCTTCTTCTCAGCCTTTTAGGAAGATTCACCTTTATAATCTAAACCATCACAAGTTATTTGAGTTTTGAAGTCCAAAAATGAGGTGACTCCCTGTTGATTCTTTCCCAGCCCTAAGCCTGGCAGATAATTCATCTTCTTTAGCATTGCATTGACTTGAGGATTGGTAGGATCCTCAAATATACCCATCACCTGAAAATCCCATTAGAGAAATAACACCCTTCGGAGCGGCTCTCAAAACAACAATAGATTAGATTGGCTCAACATTGATGGTTAGGATCCCTCCTTCATGAGGGAACTTAATCTTCTGATGTAGAGTGGAGGGAATACCCCCCCCCCCCCCCAAAGAATGGAACCATGGCCTCCCCAATAATACAGCAAAAGTCATTGGGATGTCAAGCACTGTTATTTCCACCAATGACTCAATGGACCCTACTTTCACCTTTGTAGTAAAGATGCCTTCTATACTTCTCTTTGAATCATCATATGATCGGATAACCAATTCAGATGGTTTGAGGTCAGCAGCAGTAATCCCCAGCTTTGGCATTAGCTTGGAAGGACAAACATTAATGGCAGAGCCATCATCTACCATAACACAAGAAGTCTTCATACCATTCACCTCAGCAGCGATGTAGAGGGCTTTGTAGTGATCTTTTCCCTCCAAAGGTAAGTCTTCATCTGTAAAAGTGATTTCTCCGGGCTTCTTCTGAGTCATTAACCCTACCATACTCTTCAGTGTAGCATTAGCTAGGATCTGAATTCTGGATAGAGCCTCAACCAAAGCCTTCCTATGGGATTCTGAATAAACAAGTATATCCTATATGCTTGCATTGGCTCTGGTTTTCTTTAATTGTTCGGTGATCAAATCCTCCCGGGCCTTTATGACAGGGTTAGTAGTTTCTTTGATAGAGGCATCTCTTTTAGCAGAGGTTTCAGACATTGGATTGCTTGCATCTTTTCTCTGATAATCTTTTCCACTCTGAGTAGTAGACTTTACTTCAAATTCTCCATCTTTCACTAATTAGACAGCATCTTCAACCTCAACCTCAACTTCGCTTGAGGAGTACCATGCATCAAACATAAAGACATCTCTGATAATACCTTCCTTCTTGACCTGCAGGAGACAGGAACTAGATTCTTCTTCAGGGAATATTTTGTCCACCCTCAACTGATTCACATGTTCCTCAACTACCTTCTGGGGATTTGATTCTGGATCTGTTTGTTCAAATGAAGATAATACTTCCTCTTTTGTGAACCCTGAATCAATACACATAGTCCGGTTCGGTGGTGGGACATGGTTACAATTAGGCAAAGGATTAGTTTTGGTATTTGGTTGTTTAGATTCTGGGTTAGTGATTTTCCCAGCATCTATGAGGTCTTGGATTTGGTGTTTGAGTCTTATGCAGTTGTTAGTGTGATGCCCCTGTACTTAATGAAAATGATAGCAGGCATTTGGATTGTAATTGGATGAGTTAGTGTTTGGAGGATTTCTAGCTGGCTCAGGTTTTAAGAGACCTTATTTTTAAAGCCTTTCAAAGACTTTAGATAGGGGGCGGTTAAAGTTGGAGAATTTATGGCTGGGGTAGGTTTTATTGGCTTGGATTTGGTTAACATCAACTATCTTGGGGTTTTGTGTTGAGGGTCGGGTGTAGGGTGCTTTTCCTTTCAGGGCTTTTTGTCTATCCATCTCAATCTCCTCACATTGCAGTCCATCATCATATAGGTCATTAAAGGATTTGGGGTTCATAGTTTTCAGAGTGTGTACCATGTTTGGAAGTACATTCCTGACCACTATTCTGACCTGATCCTTTTCTGAATGTCTGTCTTTCAGTAGAGCAGCCTTATTCCTCCAACGGGTAAGAAAGTCAGCAAAGGATTCATTAGGCCGTTCCATCATCATCTCAAGGTCTCGGACTGACACCTCGAGTTTGGCATTGTATGAGTACTGACCAATGAAAACTTCACACAATTCCTTCCAGTCTACTTGGATTGAAGAGGGAAAGTAATGGTACCAACTCTGGGCTACTCCAGTAAGGGATAAAGGAAACACTCCAACCTTCTGATCTGTATCTAATGGTGTAGTTGCCATTATTGAACCATACTACTTGATGTGCAACCTGGGGTCTCCTATGGCATCAAATTTCTGCGTGTTAGGCATTGCAAACTTTGGAGGTAGCTTTTTCATGCCTTTAATCCCCATACAATCAAGGTCATAATCGGCTTCCGACTTACTACCCTTTACAAGATCCTGGAGTTTCTCCATCCCCTTGGTAAGGGTGGAAATAACATCATTTTCTTTCTTGTCATTCTCACTCTCCTTTTCTTTGTCCCTATCATCAGAGTTGTCATCATTATGGGAAGCTTCACCATTCTTCTTGATTGCTTTCTCGACCTCTTCGCGAACCATGGTTTGTAGGGCGGCTATTAGAGCCTCCATGTCAATGCTTTGGTTCGGCGGAGTTTCAGACATATTTGGTATTCCTGAATTTTTTGGTACTTCAAAAGTGTTTAGACCAGAGCCTTTTGAGTTTGAATTTGGGATCTCAGATCATATGACCACTAACTTGCCTCCAACTGATATTGGATGAGCTCGTAGGATCTATGATTTACTGTAAAACAAGATATTAGCAAAGGATAAAGTAGATGCATGTATGTATGCATAACAAAGGAAACAAGAAAATAGGTTAGTTATACATAGACAAATACTACCAAGTGGTAGACCTTCCAACATTATTACTCCCACACATGTACTCCATGGTAAAGTCCAATTTCCTAGGACAAGGTCTGGGTCCTATACATCATCAGGGGATGTAAGTACCGACGTGTATATATACATAGCTCTAAACATCCAAACCAAACAATAAATCATTATAATATCCTTATCCAATGTCTTTTGTTCTTAACTAGTTCTTGATATTCCCCGTGTTTCAGGGCCGTTTTAGCATCAGTCGTGTGTAGTTAGACTGACACACCAACATCCCTTTTACAAAGGTAGTAATCAAGGTTACTTTTCTCAAATCTTAACATTCTCTATGTTCCAAGGCCGTCTCAGTGTTAACCAGGTACAATTAGGTCAACATTTTGACATCCCATTTACACAAGTAATAATTAGGATTTGATTTAAGGGTCAAAATAATGGCTTTATAGCATCAAACAGCAAATAATATTTGGTACAATCCTAGTGGAAGTTACTATGGCCATTACACATGGGCTAGGACAACCAGGTTGGCTAAAAAGGCTCCCACAGAGTCGGACTCCCGTCAACCATTGCTAGGATGGTCGGAGATCCAGTATGAGCTTCCTATTAACCATGACTCATTAACCATTGCCAAGATGGTAAGCCATGTAGGATTTTCAATCACTATGAGTGGTAATCATCGATAATATAACCCAAGAAATGAGTGGAATTGTTGGATTGCATTATAAATGGTACCGGGGCTAATAAGGACCAATGCAAAAATGAATGCAAAGAAATTAATAACTTAACTTGGTAGTTACATAATAAAATGCTCAGAATCTTATTCTCTTATCCCTAGTGGAGTCACCACTATGGACGGACGGGTTTTCGGCCCAGGCTCTAGCAACCACGATACTGCTACTCTTTAAAGTTAAGGAACACGCATTAGCCTTGTTAAGGCGTAATGAAGAATGAGGAGTCTCCACCCGAGTTAGTTCAGGGTCGTCTTTTATAGTGTGATGAATGACTCGATTCCCTTTAAAGGAGTATTCATCGTCATCACCTAGACGATTCTAGATTCGGAATAAACATCCCATAAAGCGCATTTTATTATTTAATTATCAAGTGAAATTATTAATTTCTTATTTTAACAGGCATCATGTGAAGGAAAGCGTATAACAACCAATAAAATAAAATTGCGCACAAAATTGTAGTGAATTTAA
>CANYLF012598803.1:0-10349 GCA_948193215.1 Bocquillonia castaneifolia
ATTGAGATTGAGATTGTATTTAATGAATGAGATTGTGAATTTGTGATTTATGTGTTGTGAAATAAGGATTTTGGTTGGAAGTTGAGATAATGATGTGATGAAAGTGTTAACTGCCGAATGGAGTAATGAACCTAATGAGAAGATGAAAATTAATTTGGTAACTTGTAAAGATCGATGCAAAGGTTTGAGTGGGATTGAGATGTTATGAAATTATAGTTTGATAGTTATATATTCGGTTTATATAATTCACTTTGAGAGTCTTGTTATGTGTGTGTGTGTGTGTGTGTGTGTGTGTGTGTGTATGTATATATTGAGGATATCATTAGTAGTTATTTATTTACTAGGTAGCCAGCTCACCCCTTGGCATATTTTTTTTCAGGTGTTGAAAGATTGTTGATACAGAAAGTTCAAGTGTATTGCAATAAAGTGTCAGGTTGGCCAGTGGATCACTAGGTTGTTTATGCATTAGTTTTGCAGATTGTATTATATGTTTGTAGTTTGTTTTGGATTGAGAACCAATAAGTATAATTTCATGAATTTATGAGAATTCATATTGAAAATACATGTTTTGGTTTTGTTTTTAATATATCGAAAAGCTTGTTATATGTTTATACTGTTTCTTAGCCTGTTGAAGTTTATTTTTACAGAGGAAAGTCGAAAATACTGTTTTTAAACTGTGATTTTTATTCAAAAATTTCTTTTGGGTTATTTTTGGTTAACAACGATCGTTGCACTATTCACAACGATCGTTGCTGTTTTAACAATGAGCTCGTTGTTGATTCCCACGAGCTCGTATAACTTGCTGAAACTTTTGGGCATTTTTCGTGATTTTAACAACGATCACTGTTCATCCACAACGATCGTTGCTCACTCAACAATGATCGTTGTTACCCCTGTTTTTGAAAATTATTATTTTTGGAAGGGAGTTTTAATTAACTTTTAATTTAAGTTTGATTACGATTATTATGTATTGTATTCCTTAATATATTGTTTTAGTTCCGGGTCGTTTCACCATTGGTTTTCAAGATGTTCAAATAGAAAAATTAGAAACAAATCAAAATCTAACAGAAATTGAAATTGGAATTAGGTTTTTATAAATTAGGTTTAATTAAAAATTAGGAAGAGAAAGAAGATATACCTTCAGAGAGATTAGAAGTTGATGGAGCTATGAAATCATCGAAATCGTAAATGAAAATCAAAAGCAGATGAGTAAAACATAAAATGAAAATCTAAGAGAGAAGCAGGTAAGCAGAAAATGAAAAGAATGAACAAATTGGTTTATTTGAGCAAAACTTGATCCAATTTCATTTCTTTCTTTCTTATAAAAAATTTGAGGAAGTGTCGTGTATTTTGAATCTGAAGAGAAATTTATTGTCCATATGGAAAAAAATTACAGATAGTTGATAGAAATGAGTTTTTATTCTTTTACTTTTTTATTTTAAAAAAAAAAAGATAATTTGCCAACGGAATATTAGAGATTTTCATTGGTAACATTAATTTATTATTATTTTTTTATTTTATTTTAATCTTAACAACGAACAATTCGCTTGGTATATTTTTTATAAAATGTACAATAATTTTTCATTGCTAATATATCCATTGGTAATATGTCGGTATTTAATAAATTTTATTTTTTAAAAATTTTTTGTTGGTAATGTGTTGGTATTTTATAAAATTTATTTATTTTTTTAATTTTTGTTGGTAATCCATTAGTAATCTGTTGGTATTTAGAAATAAAAATTTTCTGATGGTAAATTTCGTTGGTATTTTTTTGTTTTCTTGTAGTGGTTTAGTTACATTGTAGTTTTTCATCAAGTTCCAATACACAATCTAACCATGGCACCTCTTTTAGAGAAAAAAAAACTAAAAAAAGGAGAAGAAAACAAAGTAGAAAATGTAAAATAAGTAATTGGACACAACAATAATAAACACTTACCTTTGTTAAGCGCCTATTATATGTAGATTGCTTAAAATATTTTACACTGATTTAAAAAAAAAAAAAACTACTTTTCTTAATTCAGACCTTTTTTTTTTGCTCGATATTACCTTCTTTTTTTAAATAAAAAACAACTATCCTAATAACTCTCCAAAGTGTTTAATATTGTGTGATTAACTAAAGAGGTAATGATTAAAAAAAATCAATGTTTATCCTACAATTTATTACCTAATGACACCTCCCAGTTAAAATCCTACAATTTACACGTTCCATAGTAATCAACACGTCTTTAATTTACCTAATAACACCTCCTAGTTAATATCCGACAACATACCACCTAATGACACACCTAGTTAATTTTCTACTTCATTACATGTTACATAGTAATCAACTCCATACTTATTCAATTAAATACGTGTTGATTACATGTCAAATTACTAAGCTTTGTACATATAACAGCTCTCAATTTCTTTTCGTTAAGAACTTATATTGATTACATGTCAATCTATCACACACTCAATCTCTCATTAAAATAATATAGCTGAAATATCTACTCTATCCTTTACATTAAGAAAAAAAAAACCAATGATCTAGAGTAAATAAAAGAATGACAAATTTGACAATATAAGCCAGGTGCTTCACTGTTCATTTTACCTGCTTTCCTCACTTGGTTTTATGTGTTTCAAGAACTAGCTTTTAGGAAGATATTTATGCTAAATTCATCAAGTGTCTTCTTCCATGCTGATTTAGTGCCCCCTTTACTGATCAAAAAGGTTGTGCAAAGGGACAGACTGACAATCCGAGTTCAGACGGACTTGAGAGTTTACCTCCGAGAACAACTATTAGGGAATAAGTGGGAGGTTCTACTAGCTAGAAAGGTGCAAATCTCAGAGCTGAGCTCACATCCTGAGAGGCTCGGTGCCCTTTTATTGATGAGTCGCACGGTTATGATATTGTTTTTTTATATAAATTTTTGTCTATGAGAGTATTAGTTGGAAATGATTGTAGAGCATAAATTATAAGGAAAACTTGAAATTAGTTGTAGTTTATGGAACACAGGAATGTTTTTTCATGAGGTTGTCAGTTTGGACTTACTCATCAATTGATATCTTTTACTGATTAATATTTAAATAGTTAATAGAAAATAAATTGCAATTAAACTATGCTTCATTAATATTTTCTATAATTTTTTAATTATATATATATATATATAGTTCTTTTGATAGGTGTTGCAAAAAGTTGTTTCTCAAATCCTTTAGACTCAGACTAATATAATGTGAGAGAGCCGGTGCTAGGGATGGCAATGTGGCGGGTTGGGGATGGGTAATGCTTTCCTATCCCCATCCCCATCTTTTTAGGGAATCCCCATATCTCCATCCCCATTTCATTAACGGGCATAAAATTGTCCCCATATCCATACCTATGGTAATTCACATCCCCGTGGGGTTATCCATTACCCATTTAATTTTTTTAGAATTTTGCTAGCAAATTTCTTTGTAAAACTAGCAATAATAATAATAATAAAAACAGTACTAATACGAATTTATAATTTCCATGTCATGAAACATTCATCAAATAAAAAAATATCTAGCCCTTTATTAATGTGTTTAAATAAATATTTGATAGCCTTTGATCTATTGCACCATTCAACGTTAATATGAGATTGAAACATAACTAATAGGTTTCTGTTATATCAAACTACAAACCGGTTGTCCAATTTAATATCACCTTTTTGCACGTAATTTTCGTCATCTCTCCTTCTATATGCTGGATAACCTTCTTGACCTATGGTCGTTTCAGTTTGATAAGTTTTATGGAATTTTTTGCTAAAATTTCCTTCAACCATGCAAGGTGAATGTTTATTAACATGTCCACAAGGACCGTGTATCATGTACTCGGCAACTACTTCATAACCTTCTGGATCAATTTTTTTTTTCGAATTTCCACTGAGATAGTTTTATATATCGATTTGACCCATGGTGATGTTTTTTTCGTTAGAATCTAACCATAATAATATATGTGCATGGGGAAGTCCTCGCTTTTGAAACTCTATCGTATAGACTTCTACAAAAATATCAGATTTTTAAATTAGTGCTGCAATTAAGGAAAAAAAAATGTTAAATTGTAAGCAATTTAATGAAATCCTATTTTAAGGAGTAGTTTTTTTTATGGTCACATGTGTTTAAACTTATGAAACTATTGTTATATTGTAAGTTTGAAAATGGGTCTAGCTGCAAAAAAATTTCCCGAAAATTTTGCTGTCTTTTATGTATTGTAACATTTGTTAGAGTTTCACCTTGAAAAACTCTATCTAAAATATCGGGCTTATCTTCAACCTTTTGTCCTTCTATCTCATTTGTTATATATTTGATTTCTGGCCATTTTGGATTTGCAGTAAAGGTAATAAATAGATTTGAGTTACCAGTCCATCGACAAATTGCATTGGCTTCTTGGTAATTTTGTACCATATATCTGGGTCCTCCAGTGAAAGATGGAGGTAGAATTATTCTTTTCCCAATTGAAGAAGCATGTGTATAACCTTTAACAACAGCGTCATTTAGATTCCGATAAAATTCAATCCTAAAGTTTTGTTGGTTATTTCGCGTCCATCTTAACCTTTCTTCTTCAATTGATGTGTATGCGTCCACTATATATTGTTGGAATAAACGGCCGCCCATAATCAATGTTTGTGCTTCAATTCTCCATGTTTATATCTGATACGCATAATATTCTCTCACTGTTACCATTTCCCTTTTTCTATTTTTCTTCATATGTTATGTTTTGTATGGAATTCCAATATGATATCCATCTTCTCCATAAGGGAATAATATAGGATACTGCATTGCCATATATGAAGGATGCAATTCTGTTATTCGTTGCAATCTAGTGCTTTTATGCTCAACAACAATATCCTTTCTTGTATGGCTCTCTCCTAAGTCCCCAATTAATAAAGCAACAACTTCTGAAGGCGTTGGAGTGTTGTATTATCAAGGTAAATTATTTCTTTCATTCAAAAGTTTTATCTTAATTGGTCTTGATTCATCTGCATTAAATCTATCTCTTACCATCCTAAATATTTGTGCAATGGGGTTTTTTTGCTATCGAACATGAGAAGTAATTCATTCATCAAGATTTTGTGGTGAGTTGCACTTGTTAATAGATTTCAGTCTATTATGAACTTCATGTTCACTGTCATAGAAGTATAGTTGCGCGAACTTTGGAATGTCACCCTCAGAAGGTAGAACACATCCTATCTTATGATAATTTTGGCCACATATTCTGTAGACATACGCCCCTAGTTATTCATTAACAGAATTGTCTATTTTTCCTCCCATTGATGTGAATGCAAGAATTGAATTGCATGATTTGATGTTATCTCGAAAATGTGTACTTTTTTCCCCTTCTTTGTACTGCATTAATTGTTTTAGTATAACAGGTGGTTGTTCAAATTTTGGAAGGTTGAGTTTTCCCTATTGGCAACATAGAGAGAAACATATAGTACTACGTCGATTTGAACTTTTAACACTTTCTTCAAATCACATTACTGCTCCACAATTAGGACATTCATGTTGTGGATTTCCTAGATTTGCACATTCAACTGAACTTTCTACACAATATATACGATTAAGTTAATAAATAAAAGTTAGCATAGATTAGTAAACTATATAAGTCAGACCTTTAGTTTATCAGCTTAGAGTGTGTACCACAATTTTGCTTTTGAAATCGTTGTGTATTTGAGTTGGAAGGACAATGTACTTGTTGGGTAGGAATCAGATGGTTGTATACTTCTTTTAATGCATTATTTTATGAAAGAATTTTGACATCTCTTGTAATGGTTGTGTCATAGTCATTAGTTGGTGGATTTTGTACATGAACCATATTATGAGAAGATGATGCAGGTAAATCATCGTCAAAGTACTCATATTCACATGCTACTGTACTTTGTATAGTGCCTGTATTGTTTGATGCATATTTTTTAAATAAGTGGTTGGAAAAAATTATTTTAAAATGGGTAAAAGAGCACAAACCTTGTTTGAACGACTCATAAGCTGATAGTTTTTGTTTTTTAATCCGTCTGGAATATATACAATCTGTTTTCCTTTTCTGACGTGCCAAAGCTGGTGAAGGCAACATGTTTTTTGGTGGTACACTTATTTTTTTTGCTAGGTAATTGCCTGAAAGTGGTGTCCCAGCCACCGTTTTATGGTTAACCAGACTAATCCACTGTCCCAGTATTGGCGCCAGTAGAAGCCCCGTTAGGGAACCACACAAGCCGGTACCAATTTGAAGCTCTAACGGGTCGAACCCGTGACCTACCGTAACTCAATGGTTCACACTTTGTGTGATTGATCAATTGAGTTGTGCCTCTTTAGTACACTTATTGATGGTACACTTATTGAAATAAGAAATATTATTTTAGTTGGATAAGTATTTTGGTTGGCTGCAATGTGAAGGAAGATGTTGTATATTAAAATAAATTAAGAAAATATTTTAAAATACTTGGTTCTTTTGTGTTAGTTTAGATTAAGTCTATGATTAAGTATGTCTTTTTCGGTGCATATATATATATATATATATATATATATATATATATATATATATATATAGACACATACACACGGATGATTTTTCGGTGCCTCCACAACTACACTGAAACGTGATGAGGAGTTGAATGAAATGTTACATGAGGGATTTACGTAGTTATTACTTGTTGTAAGATTAAGGCTGTTGTAACATTAGAATTAATTATTCCTTCCAATCAATGATATTTTTATGAGTTACAGCATCTATATTTTGGAAAGTCAATGGTAGTGTAATGAATTACAACGGTCATAATTTGGTATGATCAATTTCCTTTTGTTTGGTGTAACATAATTTACCATACAATGCTTATTAATTTATTCAATCTCATAAAGTAATTACATGTTTGCATAAATTATATATTAAGCTCAATTTATATAAAGTAATTATAAGCATGGTTCTCAAATCCGACCTGATCATCGAACCTATAGACATATGGGTTCAGGAGCATAGGTTCAATTGGGGTTGAATTGAGGTTAAACAGTAATTTATAAAATTAATATATATATTATTTTTTTATTTCCAAAAATAATAATATATAAAATATGGTGTGTGTGTGTGTGTGTGTGTGTATATATATATATATATAATTAAGACATCAAAGGTCAATATTGAATTAATGGTTTGAATATAATATTAATAACTAAATATCTGAAATTAAATGTAAAAAATAAGAACAATAAAATTTTAAAGATAATATATTTAAATATCTCTTTTGAATCTATTAATTTTTTAAAAAAAATTAATTAAGAATAGGTAGTTTAGTCAATAAATAAGTTTTGTTTTTTTTAAAAAGAAACATGAAATCAATCTAAATTAATATATTCATATTGGGTTTTAAGGGTTTTTACATGCATTTACGTGTTTTGTATGGGTTTATGGGTTGTAGCCTTGTTTTTAATGAGACGATTGAAATGTAGGTTTTTATAGGTCATCCAAACCAGCTTAAATGGTTGGTGCCCGGCCAGTTCCTTTTTGTGTTATTACAAATTAAAATTAATAACTATGATAACTTGATAAGAATATCAAAGTGTTTGAGAGCTTCCAATTTGTGGAAGTGGTTTGATAATATTAATGTCAAAATATTTGGAATAAATGTAGGGGGTGGGGGAGTGGGTGTTTGGGGGGATATGATTTACGTATTTTAAATCTAATTTTAAAAAGTCATTTATTCAATTATAACATTATTTTTTATATACAGGTTTTAAGAATTGTATTTTATATTTTTAATTTGGTTAGAATAAATTTTCTAACATTTTGTTTTATTTTTAATTTTATAATGTAAATAGAATATAAAAATGATTACATTTAGTTACATTTAGCTAGATAAAGTAAATACTAAAAGTAAAATGGATAACCTTTCTAAAAAAAAGTAAAATGCATAACTTCATGGAAAATCATAACCTTGATGATTGAGTTAAACATATGGGTTAACTCTTCCATTTTCATAATGAAAATGAAAATCAAAGTGTTTTATTACATACCAATAGTAAGTTATTTAATTAATTTTCCTTAACTTCTTGGGGTTTTCTTGTTGATTAGTATCACTAATGCCTTGCTAGGGTAATTTAACTCAAGAAGTGTAACTTCTTGGGAAGTGGTAAATTTTGTTTTGCTTGGTTATTTTAAAAATGCAACTTCCTGAGAAGTAGGAAGTTAAACTTTTCTTTGACTAGAAAAGTAAGTTCCCTTACCAAAACCTAAGTAAGTTGAACTTCCTGAGTGGCTCAAAATTTTTTTTTCCAATTTTATCATCAGCTAATTTGTTTCCCTTTCATTTTATGTTCTCTCAGAACCCTGTTCCAAAATACTCCTGTTCGCTTTACACCAATAGGCAGCAGTTGATTTCTTTTCATAAGGAGACAAATTTTTTAAACAACTGGATTTGCTATTGCCCGCTAGGTACGTAATTATCAATAATCAATTCTTTCCTTCCTCTGTATTACGAACTCAATTTCCATTTTTCTTTGGAATTATCACTTTCTTTGAATCAAATTGGTGGTGTTTGATATAATTTTTCTTTGCACTATCTGGTTAACTCGGTGATATATATTTATATTACTGGTGATATTAGTGGCAAGAGAAAATTAATATTTTCTGGTTCAGTTCACTACCCACGAAGATGAGGTATTAATACCATATTACTGTGAGAATTTTTTTAAATTCTTTTCATTTTAGATGTGGCAAGGTCTTATTATAAAAGCAATAGAATGAGGTATTAATACCATTGACACTTACATATTTTTGGAATCTACATGAACCTAAACAATGCCGGGTCTCGTCATTTTTCTAATAATTTCCTTATATAATTAACCTATTCTTCGATTGGTTTATTATG
The DNA here is from genome assembly GCA_948193215.1 of Bocquillonia castaneifolia. Taxonomy (NCBI): domain Eukaryota; kingdom Viridiplantae; phylum Streptophyta; class Magnoliopsida; order Malpighiales; family Euphorbiaceae; genus Bocquillonia; species Bocquillonia castaneifolia. Next base: position 8,856 of record CANYLF012598803.1, read on the forward strand.
ATTTTTCATGATACTTTTCATTTTTTAACTTGAAAAAAACTATATATATAGAGTGACAGAGAGTCGTGGAAAATCATTAAATCAATAGATCAGAAGTAAAGAATTTAATTCACTTTCACAAAAGAGAAAATAAAAAATAAAAATGATGAATGCTCATTATATATTTTATTTGATGATGGGGTTGATGTTGTTGCTGGGTAGGAGCAAAATGATGAGTCCAAGTAAATTTGATGGACATGCGAAAGTGGATTCTTAAGAAAATTGTTGACATGGTTGTCATTTTTATTGTCATTTATATTTCTCATTATACCATCAATATTACTGCTATCATCAGATGAAAATTGTTGTCATTTTTATTTCTCATTTTACCATCAATATTACTGCTATTTTTTGGGTTCAACTTTCCTGCATGATAATTGACATGGTTGATATGCTTATTGTCAAATAGTAGTTAATATATTGTGTTGTGTTTATTTCTTTATTGATTTACAGTAATGGCAAGACTTACAGTGAGTGAAAGAAGAAGATGGTTATGTCTTGTATAGTTATTTATATCAAAATGATGCTTATGACTATAGATACTATGGAAAATATTTTGAATACAGTTACCAAATTAACTCTTAAAGTTCCTAGGCCTTTAAGTTATAGTTATAACGAAACACTTCAACAAAGATTGAGACTTAGGATTTTAAATATAACATCAATTATTAAAGCTAATGATGAAGCTTGTATTGATAATTTAAGAATGAATAAAATGTGTTTTTATAAATTATGTGACATGCTTAAGGATTTTGGTAGGCTAAAAGGGACTAAAAACATGAATATAGAAGAAATGGTTGCTATATTTTTATATATACTTTCACATGACACAAAACATAGAAGGGTTAAATTATTTTTTAGAAGGAGCGGTGAGACGGTATCTAGGCATTTTAATTATGTCCTTCACGCTGTACTTAGATGTCATCATCTTCTTCTAAAATAGGCTGAACCAATCACCGAAATAAGTGTAGATGAGAAGTGGAAATGGTTCAAGGTTTGCTATGCTTATGAATAAAATATTGATTTTTTTTTTTTTAATTTCTGTCTAGAACATATATTATAACTAACAATGATTAACCCCTCTTGTAGAATTGTTTGGGAGCTTTAGATGGAACACACATCAAGGTTCGTGTAGGAGAGAAAGATAAAGTTGGGTATAGAAATAGGAAGGGAGATCTCTCTATTAATGTATTGGGTGTCTGTTCTCAAGATTTACAATTTATTTATATTTTACCTAGTTGGGAGGGGTTTGCACATGATAATAGAATACTTCACGATGCTCTAGAAGAAACTCGCTCAAGGTTCCTCAAGGTTTAAATAGAACATGATATTTCAGTTTAATAAATGCAATGATAAAATTTATTTATAATATTAGTCTTTTTTTCTCTTTATGTTAGGATATTATTATATATGTGATGATGGTTATATGAATTCAAATGGTTTCTTAACCCCCTT